>VXAB01004856.1:360400-431287 GCA_013399175.1 Odontophorus gujanensis
AATAGCACCCCCAATTTGTCCATTTAGAACGATCAAGATAACTAGAAAGGAATCTCAATATTTCCTATTTCAAACTAGACTGACGCTACATGAAAACAACCAAGACCATTGAGAGCTATTGGCTTCTAGCAATCACAGTCTACTAAAGAAGGCAAGAGGCTAATATCAGATTAAAGATGGTTGGAAAGAAATTGCCTTTGATGAGCAGGGTCAGAGAGAAGAAAAAAAAAGGAAGAAAAAGAAGACAAGAGTTGGGTTAACACATATCAGGTACTTGGATACAGCTGATACTGACTTTCTGTATGTGGAATATGCAGTGAAGTTATGAGCACTGTGATTCAAGAAAATTTCAGAGAACATCATCCTTTTATATGTCTTGTTGTAATCAGTTTGGCATGGTTAATGCTCCACTGCATCATACATAACACAATACTTCTGAAAATCAAGAATTAACTGTAATTCTTTTGGATTTTTTTTTATTTGATCATACCTGAATAAAAATAAAAAATAAACTGCAGAGAAATAGCACAGTGCTCTTTACCAGTATTTACTTGTTAAGTTTTTCTAAACAAGCACTGAAATTAGTCAGTCAATTTTTGTTAATAAAGCTATTCAAGTACAGTATAAATCATGTAACTATGGATTTGTGCAGGAAAGATAATCTGTGACATCTATCCTGCTTTTGCTTAGAGTAATAGTCAAAACATTTTTGCTTCTTGCAGGTCATGTTTATCTGTAATAAAATTTGAATTCTCAAGCTGTCATCCGTACCTCATTCCCAACAACTCTCCAAGAATAGAAGAGAATCCTCATTTTAACTAAAAGAAGAAGTTATGCGCACATGTGTCTGAGTCCTGACTTGCAGTCAGCATAAGTCTGGAGCTTAGGGGTCAGATCCTCAGCTGAACCAAACTCCTGCAGCTCAGTTTAACTTAATAGGGATATCCCAAAAGAAGTTCTTTCATATTTCTAACATACATCAAGCACTGCCAACTGTTTTCAAGTACACCTGAAGTGCTAGAATGTCATTATTACTAATTGATGTCTACACACCTTTAATGCAGTATAATGTATTTTACAGATTCTAGTGCAGTAGATTCCACCTACAGGAGCACTAGATTAAATCAGGAGGAATGCTTCAGGAAAAAAAAAAAAAAAAGGGGAAAAAAGGGAAGGGAAGGGGAGGGAAGGGGAGGGAAGGGAGGGGAAGGATTTAGGAACAAGTACTTTTTAAAAGACTTTTTACAGGAGGCAAGTGTAGCAAAGCAAAGCACAGGTTTCAGACATGCTGCTTGTGTTTTCTCTCTGCAGAGGCAGCTCTCTGGCTGTGCACNGAAGGGAAGGGAAGGGAAGGGAAGGGAAGGGAAGGGAAGGGAAGGGAAGGGAATGGGAACGGGAATGGGAACAACACATCTTGAACCAGAAAGTACATCTGGCCATTAGCTGAGTGATTGTTTGCACATCACTGGATTGCAAATGAAGCCAGTTCTGGCGTAGAGCAAGGCAGCAGTTCTCCAGTACCAGTGTACAATTAAACAAGGTTTCAGGTAATAATTCCTTGATTTTAGTTATGACAAACAGTAATTAGTTCATGGATATGTAAATATATTCTTATCTAGGTAACATTTTTCATTCCTTGTATCTCAGGCAGGAGCTCCAAGAAACTTGCACAACTTAAAGAAAGTTTATAGATGATAATAAAGACCTTTTGAGGTGTACTATGTAACAGATAACAAGGTAGAGTTTCTCTCAGGTTCCAGCTATATAATTGATCTGTGACAATGGTACACTGCAATATGAGCTGAAGCCTGAGCTAGTGCCATCCGTGACTTTGGAAGGGGCGGTGACACACAGCACTGCTACTTGTTTTGGCTGTACTGAGGAAGAGCTGACCACTCTGTTCTGCAGAGCCATCATGTCTATAGTGATAATCAATTTAGCTCTGCACGCAATGTTTCACGGAAATTCATTTGAGATGTGATTAATTTCAGTGGCAATACTGTCTATGATGGAAGAAGTGCATTTTGGGTATATCCATATAGCATACGTGCTGGAATAAAAAACTCTGGGTACCAGCAGCAGCACAGTCCAGCACACGAGATACTAACTCAATAAGAGACCACTTCTCACAGTATTTAAGAGACTTTCGGACATAGAACTGAGGAATGTATGATGAAACTTTGTAAGTGAACTTGGTCATTGGATTTGATGATCTTGAAAGTCTTTTCCAACCTAGATAATTCCATAAGTCTATGTTTAAAAAAAAAGAATTGTATAGAAGTCCAGCAACACCTGTGCTCTGTGATCTCTAAAGTCCATGTGAGTGTATGGCCTTGATGGTCCTGACTTCCACTGGGAAGGACTTGCTAACCCTCACATCCTCCCACCTTAGCTAGCTGCATAACCAAGTCAACAGCACTTGGTGGCCAGCTTGACATAAGATGCAGAGTGTAATGCAAGGACTGAGATGTGACATTTGTACTATATCTGAAATATAGATATGAAGATCAAGAAGTGAGAAACATGCAACAGACAAGAAAAGCTTGGGATGGAAGCAGAGAACGAGAGACAGACTGAAAGCTATTTCAAAGATGAGTATTTCTATTGCTATTTTATTTTTGTGAGATACTCAATGAAATGGAGCCTGACATTTTAGAATATGTTCCTCATGCTGTGACACTAATGATTGGCAGGGTATTCAGCTGACTGCTTTCAGTCTATTAGACCTTGGAAGCATCTGAGACTATTTTAAGAGGCTCGCTGTAGTTAGTAAATGTGAAACCCAACATGTGATGAACATACCTCACTTATGAAATAGTGAACTAGCCCTGAGAAATTATTTGATTGCTGTGGCTTGTGCCAAATAATCATTCATCAATGAAAGATTGTTCTCTCTGATGAACTACCACTTGCTCCAGCATGCTTCTGTAGCATATGTACTTCCTTATGAAATAATTGTCTTTCGAATGCTTCCCAGGACTCATAAATAGCACTGCTCCAAATAAAATACTCAGTGCTATCTCAAGTGGGAAACTTAATTCTCCTTATGCTGAGTTGAGCTTGAGGACCAAAGCAACAACACAAAACAATTTGTCTGGTTTGTAAACTGAGAACAGTTTCCATGTGACTTGCTTGAACAGGAAGCACATGTTGAGAGCCCCCAAGTACCATTTCCGCAGAAGGATTCTGTTCACTGAAATGAGACCTTTAAAAATATCCAAGATGTGAAAATATATTTGAGAAATCTTCATGAAGAATTTTTAGTACCCTCTGCTGTAATAAGCAGAAGGTGTTTAATAAACATGATATGCAGCAGTTGCTAAGCAGAATCTGATTTATGTACAGTAGCAGTTAGAAGCAACTACACATCAGGGTTGTACACTTTATCTGACTGTGAATTCTGATTTTCTGATGGAAGCAATTGTGCTGAACTTTATTTATAATGAGCTTACAACATGGGTAGCAGTATTATAAATGCTTTTCAAGTTACACAGCAAATCTTATTGTCTACTTGGGGGAATAAGAAACCTGCAACATGAGCTTTAATTGCAATATGTGCGATTGTTAAGGGTAAAAAAAAGACTTTCCAAATCCTTCTGAGCTGAAATCATACAGAATTTTTGAAAAGGATGCACAGTAGCTCAGTATATTTACAATGGTATTGCATCTGTCCTGTACATACTTTTAAAAATAAATTATTACTGAAGGTTTTTTTCCATTGGTTATTAAAACACAACAGATTCCCGTATGGATGATATCAGCGTTTGTGTGAGTGAAGAAGGAGGAGACAGAAGTTCCAGTGTTTGCTACATCAGTGTGAGCAGAGCATAATCCCTCAGAAGTTAACATAAACTCATTAACTTTGTATCAGGGTAAGTGAGATCAGAGCCTGACCCAGAAGCAGAGCGAGGGAGAGAAGCATCATTACATTTAGTGGTGTTTAGGAATCAAACACACCTTCTGTATGTACACAGAACAGAAATGAGGATGTAAAGTGTGCTTCACAGGGCATTAATCGATTACAGTGCTCTATCCTTATCTCATTATAAGTCAGTAAAATCAATGGAATGATGTTTACTCACATCAGATGAAGGTCTTACCAAAGAGAAAGTAGAAAGTACATCGAGAAGTATCCAAACCTGCCTTCCCCTTTGCCTTACTTTTTCCCTTCCCTTCTTTTCCATCAGAAGATTAGAAATTTTAAAACAAAAGATTAAGAGGTTTAATATACTCCCCTTCTCCCCTCCCTCCCTGTAGATTTGTAGTGCTAACAAGTGGATAATGACATTCATATCACTCAAGTCAAGTAGACAAAGAGATTCTGTTTCAGAATGGCCTCCTGATCTGGTGAAAACACATTTCTGGGCATGCATCTATATGCCATATTCGGAAAGAAAAGAAAAAAAAAAAAAAAAAAAACAAGAAAGAGAGCTGAATCAAGAAATAAGCTTCATTTNAGCAAGAGAGCTGTATCAAGAAATAAGCTTCATTTTTTTTTTTAATTTGAACTAATCTGATGTTGTCAAATGGCTATCATGATATATTTATATACATATATGCTTTTTTTACCCATTGAGACAGACTTGGAGTTGTTTTTTTTTTCCCCCAGCATTTTTAAGAATCCCCGAAGTTTTCACAACAGATTGACTCTTTAAGCTATATAACACAGACCCTAGCATAGCAAACTCTCCCACTGACAAGCTTTCTAAAGTCCAAGTGCTCATCAGCAGAGCACAGGTACATTTATTTCTTGTGGTCACCACAGAATATGCACAGAAATGTTAATGTAGGGGCTTTGGTAGGTGGAACAAGAGTGAGAGTAAAGGACTGTTAGTTTGAAGAAGGTAGAGTTGGCTTTTAGGTCCCTGACTAAGCATCCTGTCCTCCATCATCTCAAATTCATAGGCTCCCCTTGTTTGCATGGGATTGTGCAGGAACCAAGGAAATCTCTCATAACCCAGTGAGATATAACTGAACACATCCACTGCAATGGGAGGACAGGATGCTAGTTCAAGCCCACGCAGAGCAGACTGGCACATTAAAAGTTACTGCACAGCTCTCTTTGCCTTCAAGATACCTACGCTATATCCATGTTGGTACACTCTATAGAAGTAAGAGTTTTGCACTTTATTTTTCTGGGTCAGGTTACTCCTACAATAAATTTACCCCCCTAATAAAATCTGCAGAGTGACTGTGGATGGATGAAAACACCTCCTCCGTACATGATGGACAGCAAAAAAATGTAGTTCTCTTTGTTGCTGTCCCACACCAAGGCAGACCCTGCAGCGCATGACATAGCAATCACCTTCAAAGCCCACTTTGTTGCCAGCACTGATGTGTTATGTCAAGCTAAGTTCTCACCCTTTTTCCTGTTGGTCCACAAGGTTTGTGTTTCCCTCTCTCTAATCAATAACTGCTTAAGTGGGAAATATGGTTCCCATCCTCCAGCACTAATAGACCCTCATGTGGTCAGGAAGCATCAAGATGAACCCTCAGTTACCACTGTGCACCCTGTTTAATGTATGCATTTTTATGGTCTCTGATGTATATGGTTCCATTACTGTCTATGAATACAGAGTACTTGAGCTAGTTAATGCATTATTTATCTTATTACCCCTTTGTATAAGCTGGTATTTGTAATTTGGAATGTTATATACTTTGGTTCTGTAATGGTTTCATAATGTGTACACAGCTCAATAATTAAAAAAATACATCTTACCACTTCACCACCAGAGCCAAGCTTGTTTACACTGCTAACTGCACACCCTGTCCTAGTTCATCCCCAGCCATCCAAAAGCCCTAATACACCCAGCCACAAAAGGTGGCTGTCCCCAGTATCCAGACATGGCCTTGAGAAACACAGTGCAGAGAAAACCTGCTCCAAGAGGTTTCCAGAATAGTTTTTGCTATGCTTCCACCTCTTATGCTTCCCTCCTCCTCGGCGAGGCCCTGAACTCACAGTAGAGCTAGGACATTTAGACCCAGTCTGTGGCCAGCTAGGGCATCTTTGGTCCCACACAGGGTTTAATGTGTTCAATAGCAGATATTTTCCCTCTCACTGGCCAAGTGCACTTCTGTAATAAAGCACATTTGATAGCATGGAGGGTGGAAAGGAAGAAACAGTTTCTGTTGGCACAGAGGCCTTTCCAGGTGAACAGTGTGCCCTGTACACAACTTGGCACAGACCAGGCACTTTGCAGCACTGCTGGGCCTCCCAACAGGTCCTCCCAGCTGTCTAGAAGTTCACCAGCCAAAGTTCATAGCAGTACCCTTCCAGATACACGCCCTCCAATTTGATGTAGTACTTTTTACCCAATTCCATCAGTCATGCTAGAACTGTAACCTGCAATGAGTCCAAAAACGTAAGAAAGCATAGTATAGTATCACTTCTTTTCTTCCTCCTTGTGGATGTCAGTCAAAATACATGGCATCTCCACAGAAAATCCCTTGGTTTCATTCCCAGATCTACAAAATGCACAAAAGCTCTGTAGCAGCGATTTTGCTGAAGTGGGCTCTGCCCTTAAACCAGAGAGCTCACTGTCCAGGAAGATAGCATTGAGTTATCTCAGTTGTTTGATTGTGCTTCTTCACAACAGCACAAGTACTTGTTGCATTTGGTTGAAACAGTAACAGTAGTTTAAGGTCCACTGAGGACCGTATCTACTATGAAAGCACTGGCTGAAAGACTTCCCAGCTCCGTGGCTGGAAGCAGAGCCAGGAGAGTGCAAAAGTGAGGGAGATGCTGAAAAGTACTCAGTTTATGTCAGCAAAGAGGTAAGACTTGCAGAGCAAGCTTTGGTCTTGTTATGTCTTTTTTCACCCAATGCAATCTGAAACAATATGATGCAATACTCTGAACACCAAACACACAGAAAGTAATTATGAACAAACTCCCATAGCATCAGAACTTGGTAGTCAAGATGATGCCAAGCTGATGCCACCTGGCCCCAGCAAACACACCTAACGCAGGTTCTGTATGCAGGCACAGTGACCCAAGAAGGGTTGGGATGTGCATTGAGCACAGCGTAAGACAGGGGAAGAAATATGGGCAAGTGATGTCACCTGGGGAAGACTGAAACACAGAATCACACATGACTGTAATACAGATTCTTCTCAAAAGTTGAGCAAAATTAGCAAAGTTAATAAAATTGGTGCCCGAAGAACAACACACCCAAATATGCAGATCCCTGAGAGAAAGTCGGTGGAGTAAAGTTATGCGACACCAGATCGGGGAACGATAGATGAATCCAGGCCTCCAAATGTACTAACAAGGACTGCCAACACTCAGAAGAGAAGCCTTCCTGTCCTAAAGGCTAATACTCTGCCTTGACTCTCAGTATTTGTGCCATCAAGGCATTACTGAACCAAAAAGAGAACCAGATGACTTTGTAGTGAAAACACTGAGTAGGAGATGCAGATTCTGTTTCTGCTTTTCCTTACAATTTCCCCATGCTGCCCTTGCCAAGTTAGTTTTCTGTCTCGCCATTCCACTTATTCAGATGTCAAGTACCACACAGCAGAGATGGTTCTGTTGTACGTGTTTGTAATACAAACTAGGAGAGTGGACTCCACCATCAGGTGGGGCCAGCAGGTACAGGAAATAAAGAGCAACCATCATTAATAAATGCTACTTAACCAGTTTCTTACCACAACAGTGTTGATAAAAATAACCAGTGCTGGTAACAGGTGATATGAAGCCACAGTCTATTTCAAAGAGAAAGAAGCTTTCACCGCTTAAATTAACCAAGTACACACATGCACACACACACACAAAATAGACAGTTTTTCAAAAATGAGGATGCAGATGAGAGATTCAAGGACAGTTCTAACTTGCCCTCTGTCAATTTACAAGAGAATTTATTCCAGACTATTCATACATGAATATTTAACATGGCAACAATTACATCCAATGACACCCATGAGATACATAGTACTGAAGACCCTCTCTAAGGAACATGCACAATCCTTGATGTCAATTTTTTAACTGGACTGAACACTTGAAATGTGAGAATTACATTTCTTTAGATCTTCAAGTAATATTGCCTTTAATTGTTATATTAATTTCTTCTGCATTGCTGCCATGTTTTATAAATGAGAGGTGTGATTGATTCACATGAGCAGAAATGGATACGTGACAGGAAGTAAAGGGGAGAGACAGTGGCTGCTGAGGCATGTTAAAATAGCCTGTGGTCAATCTTATTCTTAATGCAAAGACCTTGTTTTTATTGTATAAAGGAAAAAGGAGGGGGGAAGGGAGAGACATTGTTAGGGGGAATCACACAAGGCTTAAATAACGCAGACTTAAGAACATATTAAAAGAAGGTGCCTTCACGTTCTCAAATTTAACCCCAAAACCACAAAGCAGTGTACATGAAGTCTATACATAGCTATGTGGAATGTTTTCCTGTGTGAATGTTTTATTTTCAATATGATTTTTTTATTATTATTATTGTGCCCTATTTATAAGCTCTTGCTGCAGAGCACATTAGGCTATTGTTTGGTCTTTAAAAAGGCAATTAATATTTGTACTAACCATTTCAGACACAAATCTGACAAGTCCAACAAAATGGGAAACAGGAAATGTAGCCCATGCAGCTATAGTTATGATGATTCACCTTGTGCGTACTTACTTCAGGATTTACACTGGACTGGACAACATTCTAAAGAGTATGTTTACTTGGATATGAGAAAATTAAAAGATGTCCTTTTCTCACTATTACATGTTCTTTCTGGAGAGGGAGTAGGATATGTTTAATTCACATGGATTGTTGCTTCACTGAATTGAATGCTACAGACAAGAGTCCACAAGTAGTACATGGAATCATCTCTCTGTTCAAAGCAGGACATACCTCACCTCCAAAAGCTTTCTAGTAACCACTAAAAGTGCCTCTCAGAGTTTGCATGACCACTTTACGTGTCTACATTATGTCAAGCCAAATTTCTTTTGCCAGGATGAATTTTAGCAGCTACCAAGACTGCTGACAGTAAAAGATAGAGCTTGGCAAGTTGGTCTTCTACTGGCACATAATCAGTAAAAGGCACTTATGAGGTTGACTAAATGCTTTCCACAAACACAGAAATCCTTAGTTCTCACAAGCAGAGAACGCCACCTGTGATAGGCATTTGAGTTTTGAATGCTTCCAGAAGAAGCTTACCATTTATTGAGTTTAGCCTAGGTAATTTATAGCCAAGCATGAGTATCTCAGGATTAGACTTGTATCCAAACTCTAGTACTGGCCTTTTTTGGAGCCTTACAACATGTAAATCTTAAATCTATCACAAAATATTTTACCAATGTGTATGCATTTTATCAGTGCATATACAATGACCTTTAGTCATAACTTAAGGCAAGGTCATTGTATCATAAAGTTGTCATATCATAAAGTCGTCATATCATAAAGTCATAACTAAAGACAAGGGAGTGGCTGATGTTGATATGGACCCATCATCAGCACCACCTGCCAGCACCATCCTAATAAGGCTAATAATACCATGGTGATAGGGTCAGGCATAGAAAAAAGACACAAACTGTAGGGAATTCCAGCCTGGCTGGAAATTTTACAGTTCTGACCACTCTGACTAAACTCTGTCTTGGTTAATTTGTTGCTTCTCAGCTTTAATCCAACACAGGTAAAAATACAAACCACAGTTTAGTTGTGTAGATTTTCCTCCAGGTTGAAGAAGATTCTCTCATGTAAGGGCCTATTAAGACTTGCAGCATTTCTTGAGGTGTGGTGTAGGTCAACCACAAGTATTGTGGCTGGTTATATGCTGAGGAAAAGATTTCAGGGAGCAGGATAGGGCACTATGAGCCCCACTGAAGGTGTCTAACGTTAACAGAAGAGCTGATGTTAAGGCGACTTTCCTTCAGGCTACTACGCCTGGCTCTGAGCAGTCATTGAAGAAGGAGAGACCATTCCAGAAGGTAATCAATCACCTGTAATCTGAGCCACCCTCTAGAACTGTGTATGCATCTCCACTTGGTTACTTCAGATGCAATCAGTAATTAGGCTCTTAACATATGTAGCACAGAGAAGTGTAAATTTAGGGGCAAGCTCAAGATTTTGTGCCTTAGAGAAGGAGCACATGCAAATTAGGTTTATTTGAACTGCCAGACCTTTCATGTTCTGTCACTGTATTGGCAGAATTTTCATTTGGGCAATCTTAAATTTAAGTGAACTAAGGTTGTACTGGGCAATTGAGTTACAATTTAAGGAAGTTTACCAGCATGAAAAAAATATAGATCTATATATGTATATATATGTGCACTATAATTGCATACAGAAGCTTTCTGATTTTGTTGCATAACCCTGATCTTCTGACACCATTTTCAGTTTTTATCTCTCCACTCAACATTTCCTCCCCTGATGGAATGTTATCACTCTTGACTCATTGCCCTCAGCAACAGCTCACACTGTACAATTCCTGGTCCTGTACTCTTTGCACTGCTTTTCTTTCTTACCAGAACTTCTATTTCCAATCCTGAGTAAATTGGCAGTAATTTGAGCTATTCTGGATAAATAAAGAAGTCGTAGACTTAAAAATCTCACAAATGGTTCTTAATCTCTTCATGTATTACTGTAAGTAAATTGAGATTATATTACGTTAATTTTTGGAGCTAGAGTCTGAGAAGAAAATGTGTTGTGCTGACAATCATCTTTCCCAATCATGCTTGAAATACTGATTTCCTTGACTAGAAGCTGTAAAGCACAGATTTAGATCCTATTGAATTCAAGTGGAGTATAGGGGAGTGTGACTGAAGAAACCACTTGGTGCAGTGTCTTTAGATAAAAGTGACTTGTCTCAGGTCACCTTCCAAGCAGCAACCCTGATCTTCCAACCACTTAGGCAGGCTCCTTAATTTGCACAAGGCTCACTGAAGACCTAATTTTGATTGAATACTTTTCCTGTGTAATGCTTTTTATAAGATTGGAGTGACTGTGTGAAACCCAGCAACTCCTATTCTCTCTCCGCTTCAAAATTTGTAGGATTTATGTTACCAGATAGCTAACAGCTTCTCAAAAATCTCCACTTCTACTCAGTACTCTCAAAAAAATAACCTTTTGGGATTCAAGGAAAGACTCGAAGTTACACACGGCCTAGTTAAATTCAAAGGTTTACAAGCATCCCCAGGAATGCAAAAAGTTACATCCAAATGCATTTTCTTTAAATCCAATATAATTACAGAAATAGCTACTTCAAGAAACACATTAGCCTTTTTCTCCTTTGCATTCAATTTAGGAGCATCACACAGAAGCCTTTCTTTCACAGACTAATCCAGACACATGCAAACAGCTGAAAAGAACAATCCCACTAACAAAAAAAAAAAAAAAAAGAGAGAATCAGAAAGGAAGAAGGAATGTTCACCTGTGGCTCACCTCTGTTTGAAGTTTCTTGTATTCACACAAAAGGCCCCTTATCCTCCACCTCAGATTCTGGCAGATCTGCATCTCCAGTTATTCCAGTCCAACACTGGAGTGGTTTCATCCCTAGCATGAAAGTCCTATCCATATGCTAAAACTGCCCACATTATCCCTTATCAGAGCATTAAAAAAAGAAACACCACACCCCCTGTAAAACAGACACTAAAACACACTGTGCTCTAAGCTTTCAGGTGGACACGTGGAGGTTTGTTGATGAATTTTCCAGCATTTTCCCACTGTGGAAAGAAACACAACTGCAAGTGAACAGGAGGTACTGACCAGCTTATGCTGAAACCTGTGATTCATGCAGATAATGTCCTTCCAGAAGCCTGTGGGCTTTAAAAGCGCACGTGCAGTGATTAAGGAGAGCCATGCTGTGAGAGGCTGGCATTGTAAGTAGAGAATTTATGGCCTTTCTAGCTATGATTTTCTATCACAGCTTCAGCAATGGTTTCTTAGCATCTTTAATTCCAGATTTATCTCAATGGCTGAAAAAGGATGGTGAAAATTAAAAAATGGCACACTGCTTGACAGTTTTTTAGAAACCCAGAGGCTGGAAAGCAAGGTGCAAAGGTAGCTATGTGACAGGACCAGCTTGGGGTTGCAGGGATAAGGATGAGTGTACTTCTGCAGACATCACTCTCTTAATAGCATGAAGTAATTCATTGCTGCCAGCAGAGAACTGCTGATTGTAAGGGAGCTTGGAGACCTCACCAGGCCAACTTTTCTTTTAAATCTTTACATTTTTTGCCTGTCTCACTGTAAACAGTCCATGGCAGCTGTTAAGCTTCACCTTCTCCCACATCCCAGTCTCCTAAATCTCTGCCCAAGTCTCAGTACCGTTAAATTCTCTGCTCTCATCCTCAGTGCTCAAAGTCTTCCCTTGATTCTTCCTTTCTCCACCACCAGTTTTGCTCCCATCTCTTAGATTTGTGTAGGGGAGGGGAGGGAAGGAGGGAAAGAAAGGAGGAGCTACCAAGTGCCATCGTTGTAGAGAATTCAGCAGAAATTCTGCACTTCTAGTCACTCCTTGGCCTAGAGCTCTTCCATGGTCCAGCTCCTGGGAAGCAGTGACATTCCTTGTTCCTTTCATGTCACTTCTCTGATGATCCCTCTCTGATTATATACATGAATTTTCTCCTCTGTAGTCAAAGACCCGAATTACCCCATTTGGTTTTATACTCAGCCTTGAGTAACGGGAGTCCCCAAGCATAGTGAGGGCGCAGTAAATACATTTTGGCTTCCAGCCCCTAGGCAATACCCTCACAACTGTCCTTTCACACCACCAGAGCTGCTGACAAAGTGAGCATTAACAAACATTGCTTTCAAAACCCCACGAAGGGCTCAGCTCCCACTGGATTACCCTCAGCGGGTGTCCAGGCACTGAAGATTGCAAAACACAGCTCCAATTGTTCAGAGCCTCTGCTCAAACTAGAAAGATTTCTAGCTTCTCAAAGACCCCTGTAACTAACACTGCAGAAATCATAGTAAAAACATGACATCAAAATGTGTACAGCACATACTTTTGAAATATTGTCTAGCACTAGATCAATGTAAATACATTTTCTTCCTATTAAACTTACTGGGAAAAAAAATCATCCTTTTAATGGAGCTATGATGATTTACACTAACTGATGTTCTGTCCCTTTGTGTTGTTCTATTCTTATTTTCAGAACAGCAGGGAAAATTTCACTATTATAAAAAAAACACAGATGCTGTTGTTAATTTCCTGTAACTTTTGGAAGCTAGCAGTTATATTTGCTTCTCTTTTGCTCTCTCACTCTCCCCCAAGAACAATCAGAATAATAGAAAAATATACAATGTTGTTATGATTACATCGTTTTTCTTGACTTGGTCTGATTTTTTATACACTTTTGTTTATACCTTTCTGGAAGTAGGAATTCTTCTGTGAGCAAGAATCCTTACAAAGAGAAATTATAGTCATCTTATACCTAATGCATCACTGAAGAAGAAAGAGGATTTATTATCCTTCAAGTATCTTTTCACAAAGAATTTATCCCAGCAGGTGGACTCAATCTGTGTGGGGTAGGTAAGCGTAAAATTTGATCCACAGATTTTAGAGCTACTGTAAAATAGCCATTTATGTTGGTACCTTTACTAATAAGTGTTTCGATTTGCACTGAAAGAGATTAAATTGAAGTTCCTCTACTACTTGATGAAGTATACTTCGGCAAATGAGGGTAAAAACTATTCTGTGGCTGGAAAGAAGGCTTATTCCCTTATATAACATTGTAGTAAATTTGTACATTAAAAAAAATGCTCTTTTTTTCTGTGTATTGCTCCATTCTTTCATCTAAATTTTCCTTCCTCTTAAATTCTGCACTCCCCCCAGTTTGCACACATACTCCATGAGCTTCACATTTTTTAGATTACTATGAGCAGAAGCAGCCTGGATCTTTCCAATACTAGTTAAGGATAACGTTCATACTCTTGACAAGAGACTCTCTCAGCTCTAACCTACTTCAGTCCTAATTGCTGAATTATTAAAGCCAGAGACCTTGTGCTTTGTCTGTACCTATGTTGTTGCTGAAGCACCAACACTGATAGTAGAGCAGCTGCCAGATGTGAGCTTGTGGTGTACCTACATGGGAACCACTGGAGGAGGATCAGCCCTTCTCCTTCATCCATGAGAAGAATCCTTCTAAATGTTAATTGTTCCTAGGAAAAAAAATAAATTGCCTTTCAAACACTGTGTCCACTATCGAAGTAGAGATATCAGCAGATTGCTCTTCAACTACCAACATCTCATGTGGTAAGCTGAGCTTTTAGCTCACCAAAGCTCTTAAATAGCCTCCTCACTGATCTGAGCATGCCTGACAAAGAATGTGACCACCTGAGGATATTTTCAAACTTTCCACCATCCTAGCATTGCTCAAGGTGAGGAGAGGTGCACTGTATGAAGCATAACTGGAAAGGAAGGGAAAGGACTGAGATAATGCGCTGCTAGTGTGTGCCACACTTGGTTATCTGGATAATGTTACAAGAACTTCGGCTGTAGAGTGCTTCTAGGCTGTGCTGTCTTCAGTTTGTAACTGGTAAAGCCAACAGAGATCAGGGAGCATAATTTGTTTGTGTAATGCCCAATTTTCAGCCCCTTCTGGAACCATTTATGGTAGCTACAACATCAGTGGAAGTTGTGATAACACATTAATTGTGAGCGTGGAAATGAACTTACACCATGGTGCCATGGCAGAAGCCACTCCACTCTGCTGAGTTTCTCAAGTGTGATCCGAAGTTACCATGGTCTTTGCAAAGCCAGTGTTGTGACTGCAAAGGCTGCTCTGAGCTGCTTGTTTCTATACTTTTCTGCTTTTGAATTAAATTATGGAAAATGGAAAAAGAGAAAGAGGAAAAAGAAGAAAAAAGAAAAAGAAAAAGAAAAAGAAAAAGAAAAAGAAAAAGAAAAAGAAAAAGAAAAAGAAAAAGGTTTATGCTGTCTTTAGCACCAGAAACACTTATGTTTTACAAAACCTATAGTTTGATTCTGATTTGACCTGACAGAGTCAACTGACCATGCAGTTACTTGGCACCTGCTGAATGCCTCCCCATTAAGCCAAGTCTACGCTAATAAGCAGCAGTCATTACCATTCACTGTCGTAAGATTAAATCAGTTACCTGAGACACTTTCCAGTAAAAATAAATCCTGAGAAGTTACATTCCAATTAAGAGCCAAAGTCTTCTTTCATATCCATTCTCACTACTCTTGTCTTTAAGCTCCATTCACACACCAGGCAGGTTGTCCATATACCTGTCACGCTCCTGCACACTGCCTCTCATATTCTGAGTCCTCAGGAGAAGGAAGCATCCAGCTGTTTGCTGCTAGCACATGTAAACAGCAAATTGCAGTGGCTTCTGGCCACCTCGTCTGTACTGCACTGTTTTCTGTGGAGCAGACCTCAAGCTTTATTTTTTCCATCCTCTCCATTTGTAGAAGTAATGTGGAATCAGTTGCAAAACTATCTGAAACCTTCATTTTCCATTTTGTGTGCTTTTATTCTTATTTTGTTCTTATTTTGAAAAGGAGTAATATGATTATTTTTATGTTTCTAAAAATTATGCTTAGACTATTGTAATATTTCATTTTTAGATTGTTTTTGTATTACTTTTGAACATGCCAGTAGTAGAAATACATAGTGAGAATTATACAGTTCAAAGCTATGACATGTTGCATTCCGATAGTATACAACTGTTAAAATAGTAACATTTGTTATTTATTTTATGGTTTATTGTTTTTAGCTTACTGTAAAAATAATTAGGCCTAGCCATGACATAGTACAATTTGAAATACTGTCTTCTCCAGGTGGATATGTGCCTTTGTTGTGTAGTAATGAAATTGTTTGGCAATCTGCTTATATTTTGTTTTGACTGTGTCTCCTGTTTGCTCTGAAACAAAGCAAGTTGGCACATTCAACAAGCAAATAAGTTAATGTCAAGTTTTTGTTTCAGTACAAAGTGGAGGCATTTTGACATAGGAAGCAAATATTTAAGTATGTATTATGTAGTGTCTGTCTCAAACAATTTAAGAAATAATTAGAAAAAAAGCCATAAAATAATATCTCATTTCAGCTATCATTAAGTAAATGATACATCAAAAGTAGCAAGGAAATTGACTTAACATAGTGATGTTAAAGTTTGCATTTTTAGCCAACAGGAAGTTCTATGAGAGGAAACCATGTTTTTTCCAGGAAATCCAACAGCTCAAAATGGTGTGTTAAGCCTCATCCCCAGTGACCAAATTAGTGCACAGGACCATGGTAATTCTACAACTAAAAAGAGGCATCTCTTTTGCATACACAAGTTTTGATCCTTTCAGAATTAGCAATAATAATATCTGGCTCCCAGACAGCACATTTCTTCACATCTCTGAATGCTTTACAAAGGAGATCAGTATCTATCTCACAGCTTTATAGACGAAGAAAAAGAGGCACCAGAAGGCAAGAGGACGTGCCCCAGCTCACCCCTGAGGCCGACAACTGAGGTGGGAAAAACAAATCAAACCTCTTTGGTGCTAAATTTCCCACCTTCTCAAATAAACCTAATGACCTCATCATCATTTGTGATGAATAACCCATTCATCGTAAAAAATGCGTGGAGCATCACAACAACACAAATCTGTCATTTTCATCTGTAGTGGATTTCTCTTAGGCTGTCATCAAGCATCCCTTGAAAATGTCCTTTTTTTACTCAAATATGTACCCAGGGTTAAAATTCTTTGTATGCAGATGTTTATTTTTAGATATCATCTCCATTGGTTGTTAGTGAATGCTTAACTTTCACAGAGGGTCAGAAAAGGTCATCACTATAGAAAAGCTTTGTATAAACTAAGAACTCTGCCTAGGTCTCTTACTTAAGGGGAATAATATACTGCATGAAAAAAATATATTCTCAAAGTGTTCTGTTGCAAAAAGAGATGACAAATCTATTCTTACTCAAGCCTGCAGCATGGCATACAATTTTCATTTTTTGAATATTCTGAATGACGTACACCCTTAGACACATCAGATAATTTACACAGTGTGTACAGAGGATGATAATGATCTTACATCCTCAGACAAAAAAAAAAAAAAAAAGCTTTTTTAAAGCACAGTTAAACTCATGCATAAATCACAATTAAAGAAAAAGAAAAAGAAAAAAGAAAGGAAGGAAGAAAGAAAAAAGGAGACATTCGTGTGCATGGAAATTCCATGTTAATGTTGAATTCCAGTTTTTAAACAATGGAGGTCAGGAAGTTCAACCTTCATATTCTGTGACCAACCACAATGGAGAGACTCTTTACCAGGGTCTGTAGTGATAGGAATAGGAGTAATGTTTTAAACTAGATTTTGATTAGGAAGAAATTCTTCATTCAGAGGGTGGTGAAGCTCTGGCACAGGCCACACAGAGAAACCATGGGTGAACCATCCCTGGAGGTGTTCAAGGCAAGGTTGGTTGGGACCCTGAACAGCCTTATCTGGTGGGTGGTGTCTCCATGCATGGCAGGGAGGCTTGAACCAGATGGTCTTTAAAGGTACTTTCCGACACAAACCATTCTATGATTCTGTGTTTCTAAAAAAAGGAGTGTGAAATGTATCTGACTTAGACAAAAGCAGAGTTCCCTTTGAAAGAGGGAGAAATAAAGAAAAAAATAAAAACAAACAAACCTCGTCAGTGCTGAGATTTTTACAACACTTGTATTTAACTGGGGAAAAAAAATAAAAGTGGGGGGGAGGGGGGTTATGTTTAAATATTGCCTTTCATGAGATCTCTAGTTTTTCTTCAAGCTGCGTCAAGTGGCATAATAAAGTTGCTGCAGACATGAGAGGTTGTAGCAATTTCCCCCAGCTTTTCTTTCCCTTTGTATAGCAGCCCTGGGCGCTGTTAGTTGTGCTCATTTTGTACCAAATCTTCTTGCAGTGGGAGGGAAATGGTGGGAGAGCACTTGTGGAACAAGAAAATTAAAATAACAGTGGAGTCGTGTGGGGAGGTGCAACCTTCTGCCACTGACTCAGCATGCTCCCCTATATGTGGGTGATGGTCCGTATGACTTGTACTGACCTGGCTGACTCTGTCAGAGAACTTGAAATGAAACGTTACCACCAACTTGAGGACTTCAAAGTATATTAAAAATCTCTACCAAGTTATTGTGCACACTGAATTGAAAAAGGAAGAAAATATAGAAACAGGATGTGAAAGAAGAGTTTGAAAGAGAATTGCAGAATAAATGAGTAGCGCAGTTTAGTATTTCTGATTTAATAAGCAGACACATTTGTCCCTGGTTAGAACTCAAAATTTTAACATAGTTTAAATTCATGAAAATTTTAACCACAGATGTTCTTCAATTGCCAAAGTTTAAGGCAACTGAAGAAGAAAGTAGGGGGCAAAATATACTTTCCACACCAGCTGTCAGCAAAAGGAAATCTGGCAGAGCATCACGCATGCTGCCGTCAAGAGGGAACATGATATAAATAAAAGGCAATGAATCATAGAATCATAGAATAACCAAGGTTGGAAAAGACCTGCAAGATCATCCAGTTCAACTGTCCACCTATCACCAGTAGTTCTCTCTAAACCGTGTTCCTCAACAATATCTAAATGTTCCTTGAGTGGGAACCTCGAGGGTCGGTGACTCCACCAATTTCCTGGGCAGCCCATTCCAGTGCCTGACCTCTCTTTCATAGAAGCATTTCCTAATATCCAGTCTGAATCACTCCTGGCACAACTTGAAGCCATTCTGTCTAGTTCTATCACTAGTTACATGAGAGAAGAGGCCGGTCCCCAGCTTATTACAACCTCTCTTCAGGTAATTATAGAGAGTAATAAGGCCTCCGCTGGGCCTCCTCTCCTCCAGACTGAACAATCCCAGCTCCCTCAGCTGTTCCTCATAAGGCCTGTGTTCCAGACCCCTCACCAGCATGGTAAAAGAAAAATCCTGTAATAGTTTAAAAACAAGTTGCTGGAAAGCACCAGGAGACAGGGCTTTTGGGGATAGTCTATCTTATCCTGCCTCCTTTAGCATCCTGCTCTTTCCCTAGTTTTGTCCCTTTCAGTCAGTCCTCCTCTCTGTCTCTTCCTCCATCAGAGAGCTTACCCAGTGTGGTGGTGAAGTCACTATCTGTGAAGGTGTTCAAGAATTGTGTAATTGTGGCACTAAGGAACATGGTTAGTAGGCATGGTGGTGGTGGGTTGGTAGTTGGACTGGATGATCTGAGAGGTCTTCTCCAGCCTTAACGATTCTGTGATTCTATAATTCATTATGTTGGTCTGACCTTAGAAGGATGCAGAGATAGGCCAGGAAGGGAGTATGCCATGCTTTATAAAACCAGGTATTCAGCTGCCTCCTGCTATCTAGGGAAACCTGCTGTTCAATGCACTACAGGAAACCTGACCTGAGCTGTGGAGAAAAAGATGTAAATAAAACTTTCCCAAGTGGGATGTTTGGCCAAGAGCAGTGCACATTGGTGTGGCTGTGCCCAGTAGTGCTGGTAGGGTGATGTTCCTCGAACTGTCCCATGTGTGCATGTTTGGGGTAGGAGAGAAGAGGGAAGAAAAAAGGAGGGGGTACAGTAATAGCCCTTATTTCAGCTCTCTTCTAACACTTTGTAGCTTGCTTGGAGAAAACCATCTGTAGAAGCAAACACTATATACAGCTGCCTGACTTCTTGTTTGGAGAGAAGGTGTAAAGGAGGATGTGGGACATGTGGGAAAGCAAAGGAAAATGAAAGGAAAAGAAAAGACGTCAGTATGACATGATTAGCATGAATTTAAAAAAACAAATTTCCATTAAATAAAAAAGTGAATCATGAGAGAAAGCAGTGAATCTGTAATGAAATTCAGAATTTTTAGGTGCACTTAGGGCTATGGCTTGGACACCTGAAAGCAGAAAGAGAAGGTTTGTGCTGAGTTACATCTGGATGGTTTTTATTGCAGCTATCAGGATTAGACAGTACAATTTTTTTTATTTTTTTTTTTTAATACAAAGCAAAAGAGAAACATTGTGGAAATTACTAGGTTTCTAAGGAAGTGCAGCTACTGTAATACAAAAAGTTATCAGCAGATTGCATGCTTTGATTTGGTCTGAATAAGTCAGGTGCATGAAAAAAAAATCATTGCGATACAGATTTCTCCACAGTTTGACTATTTTTAAGGTTGACTCATTCACAGAAGATTAGATTGGTTTGGAATAATCTCCTTGGAAAGAAAAAAAAGTTCCACCTTTGAACAGCTTCCCTGTGAAAGCAACAGTGTACAATGCACAAGCTGGGACTGAACTAACTGTTCATTCTGAGTATGCCTGGCTTAAGTGTATCCTTCAGTTCTGTTGATGAATGTCTCAAAACAGACTATTTCTCTTCATACTACTTACTGACTGTTAAGCTTCCCTTTTTTGCAAGTGTGTTTCAGTTTTGATTTTGTTTTGCTGGGATGGCTGCCGTGAAGGAGCATGTGATATCTAAAGCTCTAAATCAGCCTTTGAAGGCTTAAGCTATTGTTTTTCTACTGTGAATGGAGAACAAATTTAAATCTCAGTATTCTTTAATATTCATACCCTTTCTTATTCTGCTTTCCCATAAAAAATTGATTGTTAGTACATACATGTACTTCAGATTTCTACAGACCCTGGTATCCGTCTAGCCATTCCTTGCCTTCCATTCTTACTTACTTTACTCCTTGCTAAGCTGGATTGCCAACCAATTGCATTCATTTCTCAGTTTTTCTACTGTTACAGTGACTGATTCCTGGACAAACACCCCAGAGTACCAACAGGGGGTCTCCAGGACTAAATGAACTGCTTTGCTTTAGCATATGTCTAAGAGCTCAGATCTTGCCAATTACCATCCCGTAAAGATCTCAGGAGGGTTTTCAAATCGCCAGCAAGTTCCATTCTCTCTCATCCTGCTTTTAATGTCATCCTTCTTGGAGACATCTTCATTGGCTATGAAAATGCACGTTCTATTTCTATAAACAAGATCCTTCCACTAGGTTTCTTCTTGTCTTATGGTATGACAGAAATGTTATAAGTCATTTGTGTTTGATTCTGAATTTGAGATAAAGAGATTCCTGCTTGAGTCGTGAGATAAAGAGATTCCTGCTCCGAACCTAGAACCTTTGTCACTGTTACAGTCTGGATGCAGAAACAGTACACTTGCAGTCCAAATTCTGGGACGTTACAGAGCAATTGTGGCAAATTCAAATTCAAGGGACTTCTCAGAAGTCAAAGCAGACCAGCCTGGCCCAGGTAGTAATTGCTTCTATCCCATGGTGACTTTAATCTAAATATTCAAGTAGATGCATAATAATGCCAGTTTAAAAGCATCATGTCCTGATTATCTATCAAATGAAAAAAAACTCCTGAGACGTTTTTCTGAGATGAGACTCACCCTTTGTGCTGGAAGGCAAGAGCTGACCTCTCGAAGCTAGAATCTTCCCCCATATATCATGCATATTGTATTTGCCCGCTAACAGGTTTTCCCTATTTGAAAAAAAAATAATCTTTTGTATCTCAGTATTTTCTGCATTTATAAAGTTCTTTTGTTAATGACAAAGCTGCAGCAAGGGTTCACATACTCTCAGAGTAAACACTCAGTGCAAGTCAGGACCAGAGGTGTACGCTTCTATGAAGCTGCCCTCTTCAGTTTTCACTTTATCAAATAAATTAAAGGTGCTTCATCTATACTTATAAGTACATCATTACTTCTAAGTGCCATATTATTATTATTGAAGTGTTCTTACACCGTCACAGAAAGACCTTGACATGCTGTAAATAACTGCCTCTCACTTTGATACTACATAGACTCTTGCAATTGTGCCTATTGTCTGCAGGCATTATGGATGCCTAATATGAAAGAACTGGAGAGCTCACACTCAAAATGAATGGATATACATTCTCTTTCTATTCAAGCTCAGTCTCTACCTCAGGGAATGTTTGATACATCATCTTGGGCTTTGGGACTGAAAAGGCTGAAAGGGAAAGGAAAAAAATATACACTGACTCCTTCAGAGCTTATTTTAATTCATCACCCTTCAGGAAATGAAGGAAAGGTGGAGCACTATGGAAGCAGCAGGGGCTGTACTTCAACAGTTTTGTAGGTACAGGGCACGTGTTTAATTATTTGCTTACATGAAACTTTCTGATCGCTAACATGTATTAAACACTCATAAGATTCCTAGTGGCTGCTATCCTGAGCTGGTCAAGAGAGTCTGCAGAAAAACCTTTAAATGTCACAGTAATTTAGTATTTTAATGTCCAGTATCAGGGAAACAAGCAAACAAAATTCATAAATATAGATAAGGAAAAAATCCACTAAAATAGATGACTCAACAGTGGGTCAAATTGTCAAGACATATTAAAGACCAAATTTGAACCTGTGGATTGAGTGCCTATAATTCTGGCAAGACAAAATCTGTGACGGCAGAAGAGAAAGTGTTCATAGTTGCAAGTATCTGGCTACAGAACAAAATAAATAACAAACAGACCCATAACCACACCACGTTATTACTTTTCATAAAGGCTGAAAATCTTCCTTGCCCACAGAGCTTCTTTCTAGCATTGAAACTTTCTTTTGCTCACAGGACCACAGTCAGAAGCATGATAAAGCCTGCAAGAGCCTTTATTGGATTGCAAGTGTTTTGCAAATAATTTAGAAATAGGAGAGAACAATGACAGCGTAAAGTCCCTAGAAAGAGTTTGTGTTATTTCCAGCAACATGTAGTGAGTTCAGTTGTAAATTAGAGTTGAATTATTTTCCAGATATTGACAAGTCAGATGTATCTATAAAGAGAGAAAAAATTCTCATAACTGTTCCTTTCACCGGTATCTCTATCTACCTCTTCCTAGAAATGGATGCTTTTCTGTAACCATCTCCATGATAGTAGTCCCCTTATAAGCCAGCCATTAAAAAAGACCGAACATGTCAGCAGAGATGGACATGCATAAAACAGCCATCCTAGCTCTCTATATAAATCCACTTCTTCACACATCAAGAAAAGGTTAGATGTACAACTGGCAACAACAGAAAGACAAACATATGCATAGAGAATATGAAATAAATTGTTTGGAGTGACTTCTAGCCACCAGATTTGGAATAATTTTCCAGTAAAAAGGACTACATGCAAAACTTCCTGGCAATTAGTTTTCTAACAAATCCTGATACACAGAAGAAGGGAATCATACAACTTCACTGCTTGTGAGTGAGGCCTTCTGATGACATGCAGGGAACCTTCCACTGCTGTATCCTGATTTGCAACTAAGTCTGATTCTGCTTGGATAGCAGAGCCAACCCAGGGCTCAAAATATGGGCTGATTCAGATCTTCTTTCTTTATCAAACAGCAACTGTAGAATCTTCTCTGTTGCTGAGATATTAGTCAGAAAACAAATCCCCTTAAGAAAAAGAAAACCCCTGCTGTGCTTTCACTTCTCTTTTACTTTCTGTTTCTGTGGAGCAAATCCACTCTGAGAATCCCTCTCATTGAAATATTTTTAGTAGATCATGTAGTAGACTGAAATGAAATTAATATAATTAATTTAATCCCTGTGTCCCCAACTTCAGACGCTGTGCCCATCACAGGAGTGGCCCAATATTTTGCTAACTGAGTTACAAGCTAGAAATCACCATCAAAAATATTGACTTTCAGCCACTGCACCAATGGAGACTGGCAGTTTGTTAGGAAGACTGCCTGAGTGGTATGAGTGAGGTCATTAGAATTTCATAGCTCTCCTAGTGGTTAACATAGGAAAAAGAAGTATTTTTATGTGAAGAGAAGGTACATAATATAATAGAACAGCTGGAGGATATGGTCACATCATACAAGAAATTATCCTCCTAAAATTATGTTGATGACACTAAATAAAAATGTCTTAAATATTTCCTTCTTCAGAGATGAAACTTTAATTCCATACGTTAATGAGGTACAAATCCATGTTTTAATAACTTCCTGCGCAGTGTCTACTAAGGTGTTTCGTTTTGTTTTCCAGGTGAGATACACTGCAACCCTCTTCATGGCCTACATAGGTCTTTGGAAAATAGTTTCAGATTTCAATGGCAATGCACATTATATGATCACCACCACCTAGGCAATGACATTAGTTACCATAGTAACCTCGGGTTGCATCATTAAGAATTTTTAACTTTGACAGTTGGGAAGCATAGCTTAAAACACTGGGAGAAGAGCTTGAGAGAGGTGTACAAAGCAATGAGGGGCTGTACCCTCAGTTGTACCAGAACTGGCTGGGGAAACAATAGAGGGAACTGGTGGCATGGATGCAGCAAGTGGCTTCTCTGCTTTCCTCCTGGATGGCTGAACCTAAAGGGAAGCCTGTTCTCCAGTTCTCTTATTTCTCTCTTAGTCTAGTCCTGCATTTATTTAGTACAATGTGCCAAAATAAGACTGGTTACTACTGATCTCCGTTTGCTGTTTTAGACAAGTTAGAAGTGCACATAGCTGGCTGGAGAACAACAACTGGCTTCTCTGAAAATGATGATGTTTCCAGGAGTTTGATTATTCTGGGTCCTAGTTTGTTCGCACTGCAGTGCTGAGGTTGCTGTACTGATTCTGATTACTAATGCATTATACTCACAGTTATCCAGGGCATTTACATCATTGCCTTTGTTATTGCGTAAGGTAGCCTTATAAGTGCTGAGAATATCCCACAACTACTGTTTATGCTATGTCAATATCTTCTCTCTGTTAAATCCCTTTGGAGTCACTAAAATGAATAAAATATTCACACAGCCTTTCACAAGTATTTTCTGTCTAATTTAAAAGTGATCAAACCCCAAATTTCCCCAAGTATGAGTGATGTCTGTTCTGTAAGACATATTCTCGTTTGGTCTCTCCTTCTATAACCCTGCCTCTCCCAGTGCATTCATGTTGAAAACAGAGAATGATGAGATCAGATCCAGAGGAATATGAATGAGGAGTTTGTGTAGCAGTGTTCAGATCATTTTGCCATCCAGTTTTTCTTGCTTTTTTGACTCAAAACTCTGTAGCTGATGCTTAGACTGGCTTTGGAATAGATTGCTGGAACTTGAGTATTTGTCCAGGCAGCTTTTCTGTAAACCCCTGAAGTCAAATGTAGCATTTCCATGTTTTCATTCTTCAGCAATTTTACAAATGCAAATGTAATTATATTTGAATGCTATACGCACAAAGCAAAATTCAAGTTCCGAACACAATTTCTGGATGAACAGTCCTATACTTCTACAGGAGATGTCATGTGGAACCTACTTTGTTTCTTCCTTTCTTTTTTCTTTCTTTTTTACTTAAATTTGTCATATTTTTCATTTTTTACCTTTCTTTCTCTCTCTTCCAAATCAAAGAATCATAGAATCCTTAGAATTAGAAGGGACCTTGAAAGACCATCTAGTCCAGCTCCCCCACAATGAACAGGGACATCCACAGCTAGGTCAGATTGCTCAGAGCCTGATCCAGCCTTGCCTTGAAAGTCTCCAGGGACAGGGCATCAATCACATCTGTAGGCAACCTGTTCTGGTGCCTCACCATACTCACTGTAAAAGACCTTTTCCTTATATCCAACCTAAATGTACCCTCTTTAAGACTGAAGCAATTTCCGCTTGTTCTGTTACCACATACCCTGCTAAACAGTCTGTCCCTTTAGATACTGAAAGGCCGCTATCAGGCTACCTCACAGCCTTCTCTTCTCCAGGCTGAGCAGCTCCAGCTCTCTCAGCTTGTTCTTGTCAGAGAAGAGTTCAGTCCCTTTGGTCATTTTTGTGGCCCTCCTCTGGATGCGCTCCAACAGGTCTGTGTCTCTCCTGTACTGAGGATTCCACATCTGGATGCAGTACTCCAGTTGAGGCCTCACCAGCACAAAGCAGAGGAGCAGGGTCACCTCCCTTGACTTGCTGGCCATGCTGTTTTTAATGCAGCCCAGGATATGGTTGGTTTTCTGGGTTATGAGGGCACTTTGCTGGCTCTTGTTTAGCTTCCCATTCACCAGTACCCCCAGGTCTTTTTCAGCAGGGCTGCACTCAACCATTTTTACCCTCCAGCTTATATTAGTAGTGAGGGTTGCCTTAACCCAGGTGCAACATCTTGCATTTGGATTTGTTGAACTTCATGATGTTCACCTGGGCCCTCTGTTCAAGCCTGTCTAGGCCCCTCTGGATGGCATCCCATCCCTCTGGTGTGTCAACTGCACTCCACAGCTTCGTGACATCAGCAAACTTGCTGAGGGAGCACTTGTCCCCACTGTCAATGTCATCGATGAAGATATTAAAGAGTATCAGTCCCAGCACTGGCGTCTATGAGACACCACTCATCACCAAACTCCATCCAGCCACTGAGCCATTGACCACCATTCTCTGGACTTGATCCTGTGGTCAGTTCTTTGTCCACTGAACTGTCCACCCATCAAATCCGTATTTTTCTGATTTGGAGAAAAGGATGTTGTAGGGTAACATGTCAAAGGCCTTTGTCCATCAATGCGGTGTCACCATCATAAAAGGCCGCTAGGTTGGTCACACAAGATTTGCCCTTTGTGAAGCCATGTTGGCTCTCCCATATCACCTCTTTATCTTCCTTGTCCCGTCGCATAGCTTCCAGGAGGATCTGCTCCATGATCTTTCCTGGCACAGAGGTGAGACTGATAGGTCGATAGTTCCTAGGGTCATTCTTCTTACCTTTCTTAGAAATGGGTATGATGTTGCCTTTTTTCCAGTCACCAGGGACTTCACCTGATTGCCACGATTTTTCAAAAAGCATATTTGGCTGCAGTCCATTCTGCTGTGTAGGAACTACTCATCTAAACGACCTCTTAAATTTTCATAGAACAAGGGAGGGACAGCACAATTAATAGCTTAAAAATCCAGTCCTCCACAATTGCACTGGTTATAATGAAATGTCTAACATATCAAAATATACCAAAGACTACATTAATATATCATAAATATCTGATTTAGGGGCAGGTGCCAGTCTCCCACATCCCATTTCCAGCTTGTAGTGGAAGCAGAACACCGTAAGTGTATCAGTGTTTGTGTGTCAGGTGTCTTTCTTCACTTTTCCAGCCTTGCTCAGAGATAATTCTAGCTGGTGAACTTAGAATAAATATTAAAAATATTTTGGTCTTGGCTTCAATTGAACAATGTTCATATACTTTTACCAACTCCCATAAAACCTGGACACTTTTGCTAAAGGTTTATGACAAGACATTCTCCTGAGATTCCTACATGTTTCCTCTATTACCAGTCATTTCTGGTCCAACAAAGCTGAAGTCACACTTTATTTTGATGCTTTAAGAATATAAAATACGAATTTTCACCCATGATTTATCACTAATTTGGGGTATAAGAATCTAAATGGGACATTAGACAAGCATATTAGTGCAAAGCCTAGCTGTTATGAAATGGCTATTAGAGATTACCTTTAAAAATATATTTTACAGCAGATATGCTCATCTTGTTGTTGAATAATCAATGGCTGCACCTCTGTGTTAAATTTATTAGCATATCTACAAGATGCAAGTGCATTTTTATTATAGAAAAATGTACTGGATGGCTATTTTCAAATTAAGAATAATCACATGGTGAGATACATTAAGCAAAATGGAATTGATAGTAGCACTGATGTGTCACATACATGCTATTGGGTTTTGTATTAGAAATTGTATTTCTTTGTCATTATTGTTTCAAACACACTAAATTGACTCAGAAGCATATTCTATGAATCCTAACACAAGAAAATTTTGCTACAGTACAGTTTTCTTGACTTTGGGATAGTTGCAAATAAACTATACATAGTTTTATCAGAAAATTAAGAATTTCATGCTATTCCCACTAAACAAATTATTTATTGTGACTCAAGACACACATGTGCAAGTTCACTATAATTGACGACTTAGATGAAATTACTCAGATTAAGGATGAAGTAATTCTACCAATGAACAAACTAGTTTCTACTTAGTCCTGCCTAAAGTTTACAATGGAAGTGCAATATATGGAATGAGGATGTGTTTCCCCTCAGGTTCTTCTTCAAAACACTGCCAGTCTGTGCAATAAAGACCATGAAGAATGCCCAAGTCATTGCCTCCTGTCCCAGTCCAGCAATCCCCTAGCCTATATACAGTGTCTCTCCAAGTCTCTCAGACATATTAAGGGGACAGTGTGACACATACAGCAGTGCCCAGCACATGGATCACAACATCATATCCCAGGACAAGCATAAAAGTGGTCCTTCATTAGGACATTCTCTATATAATCTCTTGTGTAGGCATAAGTCCTCTGGATCTGTGCCCTAAACAGCCTGGTCATGGGGTTTCTCTGTGTGTTAAAATCATCTCAGAAGCGAAGGCAAGAACATGGCCTATCTAGTCTATTTGAGCAACTAGCCCAAGAACATGGTATGAAAGAAGTAATAGCTGCATTTTCATACAGGAGACAGGAGGTTTCCAATTGGGTTTAGTAAGCAAAATCTTTTTCACATCAGAACCATACCTATGGTGAGGAGGTGCAAGTAGCAGTGAATGCCTTCCATCATTGCATCAATGCTTTCTCTTCATTTTCAGCTTTCTTTTAAGGCAGTAAATCTTTGAAAAAGAGTAGGCCACACCTCAGTGTTATCCCCCTGACAGCAAACTCTCTCCCTTGCTGTTAGCCTTTGATAACAAAATACCAGCAATAAGATAGGGGGTTGGTTTTGGTAGGAGAGGGGTGGATACTATATAATGTATATGTGAGGGGCAATTCAGAAGAGCTCTAAAACACCTGAGAACTGCCTATCAGTATTACTGCATCCCTTCCAGCACATGCTACATGTTTTCTCCCACTTCATATTGAAGGGATATCTATTTGGTGTTTGCACAGCACCTAGCATTATGTGAGCTCACCTCATGGAATATGACCCTAGGGCTATGAGCTCGCAACTCAAGGAGGAATCGATCCACTGTCAGGCACAGCAATATCACCTGCAGCATTTCCATTACTGGAACCAAGTCCAGACAGGCTGAAGGCACTTTAGCTGGAAGGACTTTCTACTTGTCCACTATATAATTACTATCATGACATTTCCCACACTGGTGTCAAGCTGATCTTCTAGGTATCATGAAAAGTCCTTGAACTGGCTGAGAGCTCTCAAAGGACACCTTGAGGGAGCTGACAATGCATCTAACTCCTCATGGGCTCTGTGGCTACTAAGATAATAATGCATACAAGACAGCAGCTGGAAGCAGGCACTGCTGGCAGTGGTATGTGCAGCTCGTTTGACACCAGAGATGTCAGTGTCACTAAGAGGGAGAATGGTATACATGTACACGAGATATTGCAAAAGACACAAGTATCACACACACATCTGCCATGGCTGACATGAATGCCAAAATCATGCAGAGTGACCTTGAGAGGGGGGAGTATGTATTGCAAGGTGACCTTGCAATTAGGCTGAGAACCACAAAGCTCTTGTAGGGAAACATTGAATGAAGCTGTCATCAATGCTGTGGCACAAACAATATAATTGAGCATGATGTTCTGAAATTCTGAGATGATATTTGGGGTGATGTGAATGATAGAGAAGAACAATGGCTTCTCAGACCTTTTTTTCCCAGTGCCAAAGTAGCAGCATGGACAATCTTGCCAGAGGCAATCACTGGGAGTGATCTAACGGAGGAAGATCAAGATACTAGTGGCAGCTGAGTCCTCTAAATGGACATGGGGTTGACATGAGAACTGGAGAACTCATTTAACACTCTTTTGTAGAAGGTCAGAATAAAAAGTACAGCGGTGAGAGAACAGATACCATCTGAGGTGTATGACTGACCCTACTAGATACAGGCATTCCTGAAGCCATTTCAGGCTGTCCTGAGCAGGAGAGCTCTTGTACATGGCCCTGACTTGCAAAGACAGTTCAGTTCTCACACTATTTTTTCAGTCCGTTAATGAAAGTGCTTTCCTAGGGTGCAAAAAGTACAAGGCAACAGGACATAATAACATGTATTAGCAGTCTCTGATATTAATAGTACGGATTGTCACATGATATGACAGTGATTAAAGTGGGAATGGATGGAGGTCTCCCTTTATTCTGGGAGGCACTGTTCCCCTTTGCAAACAGAAAATAAACACAGCCCTTCCAGAGCATAAATGCCAATAACTGTGAAATTTTGATTAAATAATAGATATGTGTTCAGAAGCACTTTTTATAGTATGTGATTAAGAAAGATAACTAGACATCCTTACAGCTATAATGATAATAATTACCACAACACATAAAGTGTAGAATATGACACTGGAAAGGCCACTATTAACCTTTCCAAGGGTTATTTTTTGGTGTGTTTTTGACACTATGGACAGCAGTAAAACTATAGCCATGACAGCTCTTTCCAGCCATTCTCTAGTATATAAAGAGGAGGTGCAGAGAGAAGTGAAATATCTTCTATTCAAAACAGATGTTTATTTAATATCAAACATCTGGGTTGTCCTAGAAAAACTGTTCTGCTAAGATTTCAGCAAGCGTTGGTAATTCAGAAAACTGACAACAGTGCTTCTCTGTTTAAAATTAGGCTATAAATATCAGCTCCATGCCCCAGACGGAAGGCTTTTTCTTACTCCTAGCAAGCAAATTTCGTATCTCTAAAGTGTGATACCACATTGTCCAGCAGATCACATACATTATCAGATAACACTAATCTGTGAATTCCACATTATGACATTTCTGTGCCTTGAAGCTCTGGTGGTGAATTATAGACCATACATGATTTATCATAAAAACTCAATAGCTATTTTATCTCCTACCAGAATTGCTTAATGTGGAAGGGCCAGGCAGGTAGGTAGGAAAAGGCAGAAAATATTGGCTGTGGTGGCGTCAGGTTCTTCAATAACAAATGCAAGAATGGGTAAATTCAAGGAGTATAAAGGTGATACAAAGCAGAACATGTAAATGCACTGAATAGGCAATATTGGTACAGACTTTAGAGAGTTCTGTGACTGGAAAAGAGAGTGCCAGCTCTGGAGCTCTGTAATCCACCTATAATAGAGGCTGACCTCTGTAAATCAGTCAAGCTTGCAAACATGCCACCAATGTTCAGCTCTGTTTTTTATGTGATAAAAAACTCCCTATTAGTCAAAGTCTTCACAGCTGCAAAAATCATTTTGTATGAGGCAAGAGGATGCCATTATTTTAAATAATGACATTGCGATGTGATAGATTGCGTGAAAGAAGATTGTAAATTCTGGGTCAGTCCTCTGTGCTGTGTCCTGCAAATAACATAAGCAATCCTGTAGTCCAAGCTGTTCAGGATGGTGCTTTAAAACGCATTAATTAGATCAAATAGAAGCAAATTCAGCCAAGCCAAGATTTTTTTCAACAATTTATTATAGAAAACACAATTAGCTGGAGGCATTTGGAGTTTTGCAAAATCAAAGGCTGCAGTGTAACTGAGAGTAAGTTTTCAAGCAGTCAACTCATTAATAGCAGAAAATAGATGTGCTGCTGCAAGGCACCAAATCAGAAGTGAAACTATGGAACTTGTTACCGTGACATCAAGAGCAGAGTCTGAATGATAGAATATTTTTGTGCTGGCATCATCAGCGCTCTAACTTCATCCTTAGAGTTGAAACTCAGACCTCCAGTATCCAAAACTGTTGGCCTTTGGGGTAGAATAAGCAGCCAATGGGTAGAGTTCTATGGTTCAAGTCTCCTTTGGCAACAGCATTATCCAAATTATTCAGGATCATTTTCCTTGCTCCCATTTCTCACCCACTTTCACTGCCCTATCTTAAAATACTCACTTTCTGCATTGTGCTGGACGTATCAAAAATGACTATTACTAGCATAAATGCATGTTAGCCAAAGTCAGGCCAGAAGAAAGAAACCTACTGCTCTTCTTACCCATACCACCCTGAGAACCATGCACTCCGGCATCACGACTCCTCTGTGAAAAGAGTTGAGAGTTCAGCCTACAATAGCTGCTGAAAGGAGTAAATAGCAGAGGCAGCAAAATGTTCTTTAGCCACCAGATCAGGGCCTGATATACACTGCAGGAGAGAGTAGCTGTGTAGATACAAAGGAAAAGCAGTTTTGTATTATATTTCTGTGGTTAGCAGGGATTGAAGCCACCATTTCCAGAGGAGTGTAATAGTGAACCAAATATCCACAGTCCCTAAACTTTTGTCCTAACAAGAAGAAAACTGAAACACAATAGAGCTATTAGTATGTGCACAGAATCATAGTATAAGTCCATCCCTACCCACTACAAAATTCATATTAAAAGATGTCATGAGTGTTGTTGACATGTTAAAATCCATTTGAAGTGAATGCTGTCACAAATTCAAAGTAGACACCAGTTGGATATTCAAAACACTCTTAATGATTAAGTATCATCTTTCAACTTGCATATGTACAAGAGTATCTACTGATGCTTGTTTTTTGTAAACTCAAGGTGTTCTGTATGCAGAACAGTTCACAGAATCACAGAATCACAGAATAGTAGGGGTTGGAAGGGACCTCCAGAGATCATCAAGTCCAACCCCCCTACCAAAGCAGCTCCTTAGACCAGGTTGCACAGGTAGGAGTCCAGGAGGGTCTTGAATGGCTCCAGAGAAGGAGACTCCACCACCTCTCTGTGCAGCCTGTGCCAGTGCTCTGTCACTGCACTGTGAAGAAGTTCCCATGCACATTTGTGCAGAACTTCCTATGCTTCAGTTTGTGACCATTTCCCCTTGTCCTATCCCCACACACTGCTGAGAAGAGTCCAGCATTGTCCCTTTACCTCCCACTCCTTAGATCTTTAGATCTTTATAGACGTGGATCAGATCCCCTATGAGGCTTCTTTTTCCAAGGCTGAACAGACCCAGGTCTCTCAACCTTTCCTCATAAGGGAGGTGTTCCACACCCTTTATCATCTTTGTTTTCTGTTACAAGTTGATTTGCATGTCTGTGTCCCTAGCTTTCTTCCCTAAGAGTCACAGCCCACCCCACATATAACCCAATCAGACATAATGGGGTATTTCTCCTACCAAAGAACACAATTCTTGCCATGTGTGCAGGGATTCTACCACTAGTTTGGGTTTCTCCAGGATTCTGTCTCTTACACAGCCTAGCTTCAGGCTGTCTGATCTGATGCCATTAAAGCAGCTCCCTGCTACCACCCAGGGCCTTAGATACTTCCCATAATTTATACATGGAATGTGTATGAAGCAGATAAAGATAGAAAGATCTGAAAATACACAGATGACTATAGATTGGAATAGTTATTTTGATGAGTGGATCAGTAAATCGTTAAATTAATCCTATCACAATGCAGAGGAGAGGACTATATTAACCTTTAAATGTCCCACTGAAACAAGGGATGCTATACAATGAATCAGGGTTGAGGAAAATTATGAATTACTTAACTTACCAAACAAACACACTGATAGTTTATTTTTTCAAATATGCAGTGATAGTGATGATTTTATTATGTACTCATGAGATGCCCCTCACCAAATCATCTGTGCCTATTTAAAGAAGTACTTCACAGACAACTTTCGGAAAACACAAATTACATTCAGAAGCTGCATGAAGTAAACTGAATAAAGTGGCTATATGACAAAGATTAATCATGGAGCTTTTCTGAATTTCACTGCTCATACACCCGTGAGGTATCTGGTAAAGCATGTTTTCATACTGACAAACATGTCACTTTTCACTAATACAGTGAGCACACAGAAGCTTCTCTGATCTCCAGGAGTGAAACATTCAATACACAGTTAAGAAACTTCTAAGAGAATATATACAAACTTCAGGAATCCCCATAAACAGCGAAGTCTGAGCAATAAAGAGTAAAAATTATTTTTGTGTTCTCACTGGTCTCAATTCCGGACCCCTGGAAGCTGCTAGAAATATCATCACTGCTGGTACAGAAACATGAGAAGACCTCAAGCTGCTCTTGAAATATTACCACTCATTTCCTGATGTGAACTCCCTGACTTCATGGACATGAATGGAATTTGGCTGTCTGTGCTTAAGCAGCTTTTTGAAATCTGAGATGTGCTTGAAAAGCATATACAAGTAGATGTATACATTAGTAGGTACCTCAATTAGTATGGAAAAAGGTTGCGTTTTTTGGCAAAAGTTCAACCATATGAGGTTTTTCTGACTGCTTCCTCAGTTATTAAAATGGTCACATAAAATAATCAGTATATGTCAAGATACAGTACTTTTGATTAATTGTATGGGTGTTCTCCCTAGGCAGAAAATAGGATGGCACAGTAGCTTCCCCTTCGGGTCAAATTTCAGCCCCTGAAAGTATGTCACACTGATAACGTTGTTGTTGCACAACAACCAAAAAAGGAAGTTCAGAAATTCAAACAACCAGGTGGACATGAGTATGTCCGAAGCTCATACCAAACATGCCAGAGAATTCGGGAACTATTCTCTCACTAGAAAAACAAGCTTAATTTTCAAAACTCCTTCCAGCAAAACTCGTCTTATTTAACAATATAATTGTTCATGACCAGTGTATTTTCCAACGTGAAGGCCAAAAGTCATTGATAAGACACCTGACCTATTTTTGCCCAACAGAGTCAGAATGCCCCAAGCTGTACAACTCTTCCATTAGCCCATAGCTTGCTTTTGCACGCAACACCGTCTGACCAGGACACCTTGCTCATGCACTGCGACACCAGATGCTGCGGTATTAGACAGGTAACTCACCAATTCAGATGTTGCTAATCAGAATATAAGCACTCTCCTTTATGCTAATGATGTGCATTTATAATTGCAGACTCTATAAGAAGAGCCTGTGTTGGCTGAGGTAGCTTTCTTAACAAGTGAGAGCTGAAAGCCTTCTGACCTGAATCACGGTTCTGGAGAACTGCAGAGGTTATCCTGGATACAGACAAGCCCCAAGGGAACTGGGCATTTGCTAAGAGCACTCCTGGATACTTGAACTTGTGAGCTTCCAAAAATACCACACGGCATCAAACTGACTTAAAATTTCTATTGGGACCTATTGCTCCTTTGTCTGAGATATTTGTAACAAAACAACAACAACAACAACAAAACCATAGCTGGAAAAGTCCTGCAGGGATGACTAAGTTGCATCGGTTCTCCCAGAGGTATAATGTATACAAATCAAATCAAAATATAAATCATTCCACCCTGTTGTGGGGTTTATGCACAGTTTCTTTTAATAAAATATGCAAATATTTTGCAGTAAATTGATTTCCCAGTTTCAGTTCTCTTATCTCCATATTTATTATTCATGATTCTTCTACTCCCCCACTTGAGTAGACAAAAAAAAATAAAAGTGGGAAAAAGCTGTGTGGAGTTCACTTGCTTTTAGGAACTAGCTTTATTATTGTTATTATTAGCACAATTTTATACTCCTAGGAGTGAAAGATAAATGTAGATATTACTTCTAATCTCAGCCAAAGCTAAGAGGTAATACAATGACACCCTCTTTAATGCAAATCACTGCAATAAATGACTACATTGCCCAAGTGCTCTACTGCATTACAAATTGTAATGAAAGTTTGAATTGCTGAGCAAAATGACTGTTGTTTAACCTGTGACCAAGCTGGATGGTGTCTGTTCTGTCGTTAAAGGTGTACACACCACCATGGCTTTACAGGAAAACAAAATGCACAAATATTTCAGCTATCTAAAGTTGCCGCTAACTACTGTTTTGGCTTAAAAATAATAATAATAATAATAAAAAAAAAGGATCTTTTTTCACCTAAAAGCAAGCAAGCAACTACAACTGCCAGTCCATTTTACATTGCATTATCCAGTGTATGTAATTACTGTTTCTCATCACAACATGGCTAGCTAGTTCTGTGGAGATTCAAGATTGATCCAGGCTATGCACTGTTCTGGTGCTGCTGGAACAGAAGAAAGAAAGATGAGGACCCTGCTGGATTTCAGGTGCAGCTAGACATGCCAGACAAGACAAAGTATGGATGAGGGAGAAAGAGGATTAGAAAGGAGACAAACTAAAAATTTCATTTTTAATGGGGAAGACCCTACTACCTCGCAGGTAGTTTAAATATGACTTATGACAAGCGTATGCTTCAAGTAAGCTCTGTTTTTTCTAGCTTTACACAAATTGAGCTACTTTCAATTTAATTAGGCATAATGATTTCTTCCCATTAAAAACCTCAGTGGATTATAGTTTCACTTTTAAAAACATCTCTGTGATTTAGCAGCCCAAATCTGCCTCGTGAAGGATTTAAAAGTTTTATTCTTTCACCAACAAAAAGCCAGGCCTGCAAATATTCCAGCAGGAACTACAGCTGAGTAGCAGCCTCAAGAGGGAGAGGAAAAGGAATATTTTTTCCAGATATTTTAGGTTTGTTGGACTGGTTCAAGGAATAAACTATATTTTCTTCTGATACTGCGGTGCCTTATTGGACTTCAAGTGACTGTAACGATGAATTTTGATGTCTTCAGAAACAACATTTTCATCTAAAAATTCCTCAGAAGCAAAATTCCCAACAAGACCCTAAGGTGGGCTGTTTCTGGGGAGAGGGCTCTGCAAGGTTTGGCCCAAAGCGCTGAAGATCAAATTCTCTCTCAAGTCAAAGAAATCGTGTCAGCATAGAATCTGGCCTTAGGTATCAGCAGTGAAAAGAGACTGCATTGAAGCAGCATTGGCATTGCAAATCAGATAGGGAAAGAAGGAAAACTTCACAAGAAGGCCTCAGACTTCTTTCTAATCATTTCACTTCTTTTCTGTCAAGAAACTGATGGGGTTCGTTTCTTCACTCCAGCATCAACCTTCAACTGGCATCTGTCTCCTGCTCTAAATGGAATGGCATCACTAACCTAACGTGATCAAGTGGAAAGTCACACTCAGACCTCTAGAAAGGACTCTCAGGTTTATTCAACTGTAGAGCCTGACAACAAGTTATTTACCCTGGGCAAGGTTTCAGGTGTTTCCTTTTGTTTGACAGGCAAATGAGATGTTTTTCCATCAGTTGATTTGATGCATTAGAAGAAATGAATCATAGAATCATTAAGGTTAAGACCAATAAGATCATCTAGTCCAGCCATTGACCTATGCCTGTGACTGCTCTAGACCAGGTCACTCAGTGCCACGTTTACCCTTTTCTTGAACACCTCCAGGGACAGTGACTCCACCACCTCACTGAGCAGCCTGTTCCAATATCTCACCACTCTTTATGAGAATAAGTTTTTCTTAATACCCACTCTAAACCTCCCCGGCACAAATTGAGGCCCTTCCTTCTCATTCTGTTGCTGTTGTTACCTGGAAAAAAAAAAAAATCCCAAGTGACAAATGTTCACCTTCTTTCTCACCCTTTCCGAAAGGGGCCCTTAGATTTTATTCCCTCTGTCCCTTTCCTTCTGCAGCAGAGGACGGGCAGTGGGGCAGGGATGCCTGAGCTCACTACACGCAGCCAGCTGCGGTCAGCTATTGCTCACTGCAGCTTGGCTACAGCCAACATGGAACTTTTTATTATTACTATTTTATTAAGATGTAAATTAAATTTGAAAAACTCTACCAAAGAAAATTGTGCTTAAAAAAAGTTTGTTCGCGTTGTGGAGTATTATCTGTAAGTCCTCCAGCTAGGCTAAAAGCCTATCCCACTGCTCCTTGGGATTTCTAGTGAATTAATAATGTCACTGATGAATATTCAAAAGTAGGCAGCTATTGTGCCTCCAAGCACATAATTAATTATTCATTACACATTTTTATTCACTGAATTAAAAAACACAGGGTGCTCTGGGAAATGAAGTGTACTTCACTGCGGGGGCATGAAATTCTACACTGCCCCTTTAAGGATTATTACTCTGTATTTATAGTTGCCAGGGCAACATAAATGCCGGGCAATTAGATCATGGGTTGTCCCCGAAGACTGATGGGATAATAAGCAGTAGTCAAGTATTAAGTTGACCCAGTAAATGTCCCACATGAATAAACCTGGGCTAGGACCACAGCTGGCATCTTTCAAATAAAACTTTTACATTAATATAGTTTAAAAGGTGCATTTATCCGGGAATTGTGCATGCATCCACAGTGGGAAGGCTGCGGGAAGGGCTAATACCACTTCCCGGTGGTGGCGGCAGGCTTTGTTCCTGAGGCCGGGCTTTGTGCAAAGTTCAGAGCGTGTTGGGCCTCTGAAAGGCTGAGGGAAGCAGGGGGAGCCCCATGTTACCTTCTGAGAGCATTCCGCGTCAGGGAAGGGAATTTTCCCCCTAATTATGCTGCAAAGCCCCATAGCAGGGAAGAAAAGCAGTTGTGTTCTGGGCTTAAAATAAAAATAATAACAACAACAAAACAGACTATAAAACTTGCAAAAAAAAGGATAACTATTTCACTGGTTATGCTTTTGCCTTAAAATCAGTCTCACAGAAAACAATGCCAAGAGAACCCCTGTAAATTATGACCTGCAAATGAGTCCTGTTACCAGCGTATTTTTTGCAGACAGAAAATAGTGATCTAATAATATTCAATGAAAAGGACCAAGGAGATCCCCTTAAACTACTTTTTTTAAATTTTTTTTGCCAGTTTTGCTTCAAAGATCAACTCGGAAGTGTTACTGGCTACTGACCACCCCTTTATTCACCACATTCATATTCTTTCCACACAGTTAAGGTATTCCTCTTTCTCTCAAAACTATTTTCAAGTTAAAAAAAACTGTGAAGAATCCCCCTCCCCCTGACATCATTTAATGTTTTTCCCCATTAATACTTGTTGTTATATCATTTCCTAACTAAATGCTTCCCACTGTCCCCCCTGGTGACACGAGGTGATGGTTTTATTGTGCTTTTAGATCGCTAATTTTGTGGAGGAAAATGGGAAATCTCAGCTTATCTCTGCCTGCAGATACATGGCTATCGTGGAGCATGAAATAGTCCTCAGTGAGAGATACATTGATGCTTTCTGTAGTTTTGTAATACAAGCAAAAAAAAAAAAATACATTTCCTAGGAGGTCTTATACATCCCCCAGTGTAAGAGAAAAGAGCCATCTTATCAGAGTGTGTGTGTTTGCACACAGATTTATCCAAACACAGAGATATACATCACATCGCCCTAGATGGTTGAATGTGTTTGCTCATTCATTAAAATTATGTTTACATCTAATGAAACGACTGAGTTTGTAGTGGAAACATTTGGAGGAAGAAAGCAAGTGCTCAGACACCATTTTTCTGTCATGGCACTATTTGCCAGAACGTCCCTGGCTTTCAACACTTTTAATTATGTGGGACATAATTCTGAAAGTCAAACAGTTTGTCAGACTGAACCCTGTGGGCTGTTTCTGGGTATCGCCTGTGTCACTTAAGATGGGAGCAGCAACCCTGTGGCGCAAAGCAGGACTGTCCTACAGCGTGGTTAACATCTGAGCTGGGCTGCTGAAGGACACACACACTGTCAGGGCTCTCCTCCACCATATAATGATCCGTGAGGGTAGCAGACCCCAGGATATCACCTCTGCTGCTTTTATTCCTTCCTACCGAGTCCTGTGTGTATTTCCCAATGACAAGTCAAGAGGTACGTGGGAATATTTCTAGGTACAAAATATATTCATTTTCATACTTATAAATATGGATGTGGCTATGTTTTATATATATGTATACAGACACTAAAATTGAAAATGTCTAGAGCAAATTAATTCGGTTGCATTTGCAGATTTGAAATATCAGCAAAATATCATTTCTAGCAATTATTTTTAGCTACAGGTAAATGACAGAGGACTGGCTGCTTCAGCAGCTTATATCTGCTTATGAATTACAGGAATGCAAAAACAATTCAAAAAAACTTTCATGGCACTGTGAATCTCATGACAATTTCCTGCGGAACTGCCCATTATTTCTGCACTCAGACTCCATTCACTCCAATAGAAATATGACAAAAATCAGCCACAGTGGATGCATCTGCAGGATTCTGGACTGCTGTGTTCTTGCAGGAAGATAGAGAATAACAAGCTGATGGGGAATTCTCCACCTTGCATAATGGTTAGAAAAATTAGGAAATGCCCCTATCTACAACACCAAGCAAAAAAAAAAAAAAAGATAGCCTGATCAAATAGAGATATTGGTCTGCTGGAAGAAACGCGCTTTCTAAAGCTCAAAGTAGGCCGTGTGGAGATAACCAGTCACTGTACAAATAGTGACACTGAAGAGATGAAATCTACAAGACCATGGCTTCAGCCTGAGAAGTTGTATCACGGAATCACAGAAGTGATTTTTCAATAGATGCATCCCAGCCTCATGATACAGCAGCTCTCCTTCCAAAGTCCAGGTTTCAAGAAGTTCAGCCAAAAGCAAGATTTCACTGGTATTTCTAGCTCCCCTTGAAGAAAGGACAAGTTGGTGATTATCATATACTTCTGCAGTGTACAGATGGGCACTGAGTTCCCTTGGTAACTTTCAGCTCAAGGCAAATAAAAGTCTTCCTGAGAGAACTTCAGGTAAATTGAGAGTATCAGAATATTGATATGCAGAGGCACAAATACATAATGGTCACCCAGCAAGGTCCATCATGTAATTTCCCAGGCAAAGTAACAGCAAAATCTAACATTTTTCCTAAGTTTTAAATTAGGAGGAGGGCTTACACAGCCCTGATGGTGACTTCTACTGCAACACAATTTTTAGTGGTCTCATGTTTCGTGTTACTTTTCCCTTGTTTTAAACATTAATGAATAATGAAACTAAAAGCCCTCTATATGTAGGAACAGGAAGATCTTCAGACATGTAGAGAAGCTGAAGCAGCTGCCTTTAGTAGGTAGTTCCTGGAGCTCACACAAAAGCTTTATCTTTGCTGGGAAAGTTGCTGAAAGAAAACATAAGTGCTTTTGCTTTCATTAGAAATGTGGGGCTGGTCCTCACAATAGGAAGCTCTGCTAAAAGGCTCCAGAGCACAGTGACAAAGCCACTTGGATAAGCACACATGTTATTAAAGACTGCTCTAAAATTCCTCTTACAATTGGACTTCATTCATCCCTCTGCAGAAAAGGCAGAAGGTGGAAGATGGTGAGAGGGCAAAGCATACAGATGGTACCAGAAGGAAATTTTCTGCCGCAGGATTGCAGGTCACGATGTCAATTATTCATGGTTCACCTCTCTTTGACATGTAATGGCAATACTACCCACACTGTCTCCTGCATGCAGGGTCTGGCCAAAAAGTTACATATCAAAGTAATTATTAATGTGATAAACACACTGAGGTAACAAGGATTGCCTGTGTTTTAAGTCCCTTGCATGGCTGGTGTCTTGTCATTTAGTGCTAAGTCAGATGTTTGAAACCAAAGCTCCTGTGGACAGCCATGTTGTCTTTGGTCTCTCTTGGAAGTGCTGGGCACTCTTGCAGAGGTATATGTCAGAGCTAAAAGGACAGGAACAACACCATCAAATAAACACATTATTTAAATTTCTACACTCCCATAATTTCCTTGCAGAGGGAAATTATACAGATACATAGGTATATATATAATACTGTGTATATGCGCAATGAAAGTCCAAAGTTCACGTACTAAGTGGAAGTGTCTGTGTACAGTGTACCAAAGCATCAGGTCTTTAATCAGCAGCAGCACTGGTTGGGTTTTTAGCCACCAAAACACTATAACTTAATTGGAAAGGTTAACAAGGGGCATTGCATGTTCAGATTTGTTCACAGAAGGCATTCTTAATTTACAAAGGAGGAGCTATCGTGGAAAAGATCACACCTCACAGCCACTGTTATTTGAGTTAAATTCTCAGGGAGGAGGGAAGAGGTTTTTAGGAGAGGATCAATTGCCTTTTATAGCAATAACAATTCAGCAGCAGAGCTGAGAAGAAAGAAAGAACATGAGGAAAGAGTGAAATTAAGAGTAAAACTGTGCTCTTTGTGCATTACAAAAACTGTGAGAAAGGAGTACCTATATCACAGGCAAATCAGGTCAGTCTGCTTAATTCTTACTACTGATCAGAAGCACATTGTAATTGCTTTTATTGAAGGAATCCGTTCAGTAACTTAACAGGTCTGGTTATGTACAATCTTATGAGTAAATAAATATATCAAGATCTATAAGAATACGTTCATGTATCTCTATATGTATAATGGGAGAACAACAGAAAACATTTTAATTATCTACTTCAAGCAGAGGGAGAGAAGAAAAGAATGGGAAAAAGGAATTCGCCTCTCATGCAACTTCCAGTCCTTAATTGTAGTACACAGCTAAACTGGGAGACAGGTAGGGAGGTGGGCAGGAGGACACAGATAAAAGGGCACAAATGTTCGAAGGATACATAATTACCTGCTATTCCCTCACTCTACGGAAAATAGTTCAGAGTTTCAATACTGACAGAAGCTAAAAATTGAACCATAGAAAGACGTTCTTCACTAGAGGCTGCAAAAGAGCCTCAGCAACAGACAGAGAAAAGTTGTTCTGAATTCCTTCAGGCAGGTTGGAATGCAGCTCTGACTTGAATAACACAAGGCCTTTGAGGCATACAGATGTCCTCCTTTCTGAAAAGTTTTTTCTTGGAAAGCAAACTTCCTCCTCCTAGCTCACGCTTGGCAGAGTGGATTGAAGTCCGGGCTTGCTGTGTGAATTATTTCATTCCAGTACTGGTGGACACAGCTCAATAAAAGTTAATAGCCTCTTCCATGCTTATAACTTTTTATATCTGATGACAATCATCCAATCTGTCCCTTTCCATAGAGTCTTCCTCATTTTCTCTTTCAATTCACCTTAACCTCTCTTTCCTACCCATCCTAGCTGTTTTTCCCTCTCTCACCTGCTGCTGGTCAAACTCCACTTGGGAAAGCAGCTTTTATTTCTTTCCATATTCTGTCCCCTTGTAATAGAAAATGTTTAAGCTAACCTGGATGTGAACAGATCACAGACTTCCCTCTCTACAGAATAACACATGGTATGATAATAATAATAGCCCCTATGAAGCTGGAAATACCTCTTTCTCCATGTTTAAACAATATCTAACAAGATGAAGTCCTGGACCATTGGACTTACATAAACTTAGAAGTAAAGCTAAGACAGTTTTGAAAACTTCCTTGACTGGGTTGGAGAATCCAAAGCTGGAAGGGAGCACGCTGCTGGCAGGGCCCTACTGGCCCTGTATATGTTCCCTCTGCTCCTCCTTCGCTCAGCTACGAGTTTCTCCTGCTGATTTTCTATAATCACTGACAACTTATTTAAGCTGATGTTAGTTGGTCTTCTCTGTCATCATCTTCAGCCATGTCCATATTTTCTTTAGAGCAATAATTAAAACAACATATTCATCAGCTGGGTTATTTTTTTTCCCTAGATTTAATCTGTTCAGGTTCTGATTTACATATTAAAAGCACTAATTAGCCCCTCAGAGTGTCTGAGCACGGATAGTGCAATAACTGGTCATGTAATCACTAGAGACCACTCCCTAGTGCTTTTGGTAAGATCTCATCTATACAGCCTCAGTCTCCGGACGGCAGGAATGGCCATGTGTACAGGGTTGTCTGCTTTGTTTCTTAGCATTGAGGGACTGTAGCGCCGGATTGCTTCATTCTTGCATTTTTTCTTCCCTTTGAAGTGTCGTGTTTGATCTGTCTGCTTGTCTGTCAGGTTTTCCCCCTCCCCCGTTCCCCACTGGGTCACGTGTGGGAGCCTGCAAGAGGATGGGCTGCCTTTGGCCAATGCTGCCACAGAAAATTCCAATCCAATCAAAGGCACCATGGCCTTTTCTCGTAGCTTTGATGCAGCATTCAAATAAACAAGAGCTGTGCACTCAAAATAAATAAATAAATACAATTCAATAACTCTCTGCGTCGTTCTTCTGGTTAAGGATATATAGATTCATAGATTCATAGATTCATAGATGCATTAGGTTGGAAAGGACCTACAAGATCATCTAGTCCAACCATCCTCCTATCACCATCCCTACCCACTAAACTACTAAATCAAATCCCTTAGCACCTCATCTAAACGCTTCTTGAACAGCGCTAGGGATGGTGCCTCAACCACCTCCCTAGGCAGGCCATTCCAGTGCCTGACCACTCTTTCAGAGAAAAAGTTTCTCCTCAAATCTAATCTAAATCTTCCTTGGCGCAACTTGTGGCCATTCCCTCTCGTCCTGTCACTAGTAATCTGGGAGAAGAGGCTGACCCCCTCCGCACCACAATCCCCCTTCAGGAAGTGGTAGAGTGCAATAAGGTCCCCTCTGAGCCTCCTTTTCTCCAGACTAAACAATCCCAGCTCCCTCAGCCGCTCCTCATAAGACTTGTGCTCCAGACCCCTCACCAGTTTTGTTGCCCTTCTCTGAACACGCTCCAGGGCCTCAATGTCTTTCTTGTAGTGAGGGGCCCAAAACTGAACACAGTACTCGAGGTGCGGCCGCACCAGAGCTGAGTACAGGGGGATGATCACCTCCCTGCTCCTGCTGGCTACACTATTTCTAATACAGGCCAGGATGCCGTTGGCCTTCTTGGCCACCTGGGCACACTGCCGGCTCATGTTAAGCCGAGCATCAACCAACACCCCCAGGTCCTTTTCCTCTATGCAGTCTTCAAGCCACTCCACCCCAAGCCTATAGCATTGCATGGGGTTATTGTGGCCAAAGTGCAGGACCCGGCACTTGGCCTTATTGAACCTCATCCCATTGATCTCAGCCCAGCTATTCAGCCTATCCAAATCCCTCTGAAGGGCCTCCCTACCCTCAGGCAGATCAACACATCCTCCCAGCTTGGTGTCATCTGCAAACTTACTGAGGGTACACTCAATCCCCTCATCTAGGTCATCAATAAAGATATTAAACAAGATGGGCCCCAATACCGACCCCTGGGGGACACCACTCGTAACAGGACGCCAGCTGGACTTAACTCCATTAACCACTACCCGCTGGGCACGGCCCTCTAGCCAGTTCCCCACCCAGAGGAGAGTGAACCTGTCCACACCACGGGCTGCCAGTTTCCCCAGGAGAATACTGTGGGAGACTGTGTCAAAGGCCTTGCTGAAGTCCAGGAATTGCTTGATTTTCTTTGCATGTTTTAGAAGTCACCTACAAAATGACTTGTCTTTTCAGAAATGATGCTGAGTAGTCCTAGGTAAGAGGCCTAAGTCTGAATCCTGACTGAGTTTTCTTCCAGAACTGCCAGGAGCTGGAAAGACTAAAAAGAAAGGTTCTCTAAACCCAGTTAACTTCACAGAACCATGGACAGCAAGACACATACGGCTTCCCTAGCAGTCAGTGGGAGGTGAAGTCCTCTCCACTGCTCCATTCATGCATCTTAAATAATCTTGCAAGAATATCCTAACTCCAGCATGGGACAGACAGATAGTTTTCTCTGTGGGAAATCACTTTGGACATCAGTATGAATAATCGCTAACCCTAGGAAAAAGATTATTGAGCAATGGTCTGCTTACTCTGTTTGCTATCTGCCCAGGAAAAACTAGATTTAATATTGTGTTTAGCCTCTAAAACAGTTAGGTCCATGACTGGACTCCTGAGCACTATAGTAATGCAAGTGTTCAACAAGAGAATTATTACAAGCCAGGGAAACATGGCATGTAGCTCATAAAACAAGTCTGAGCAGAAGAGAGCAGGAAAAATGAGAATTTTGTGAAGTTACTGTCCTGAGTGAAACTTAGTGCTGTGATTCAAATAATAATTTTTGGTGCAATTATTTTTATTGCCTAGAGGAGCCCTACAGCCAATGAGAAGTTGCAATACCATAGAGGAAAAAGGCAGATGGCATATACTTAAGCACTAGAGGGTCTGGCCAAAAACCAAAGGGAAATTGTCTTGGCTCTGACACCATCTTTACTAGCTATTTTCTTCATAACAGCATTATACTTTTCCAAGAGTCCCATTTCAGAATAAGGTTTTCTTTTTTTTTTTTTTTTAAGCTTAAACTCTAGACTAACTGTGAGCCAAAGATAGAAGACAGTCCGCGAGACTCTAAAATTGTAGCTTCTAAAATGGTTGGTTTCTATTTAAGTTAAAAAGAGGTAATGGTAGTGGGATGTAAGCCTTTTGACACGACTGTGTGTATGACCCTCTGCTCCCAGCAGAAGCAGTTATCACTGACATATTCAAAAACTTTATGCAAAGAGAATTAGTCTACAAAATCCATTTGATTTAAACTAAAGGCTCCCTAAGGCTATCAGAACAGGCCCTCTGCCTACCAAGGGAGCTGTTTGACTAATGCCAGCTCTTGTGAGATACCTCTCCAACCTTTAAATGGGTTGGGAAGGCTCAGCAGACATACAGTTCTGATTAGCAGCTTTACAATTACAACAGAGGCTTGACTATGCAACTGTCCTCATCAAGAGTGTGTCTCAATGATTTCAGAAAGAAAGCCATGTCCCACAAAAAGGAAGAAAATGACTGCATTTTGGAACCCTTCCTTCAATATGGGAACAATTTTTGTCTTGAATACATGAGAGCTGATAAAGGTTTTCTGTGAAAAAAAAACCTCACTTTGCTATCAAATCTTTGTAGAGCAAAATCTCAGAGACCTCCTCACCTAATTAAGCATTTCTCGTTGAAGTTTCCTTTTAGAATATGTATCTCAATATGTGTTTTTCAGCTCCTGTGATAATCCAACAGGTGATTTTTCCCCAAAACTTTCTAATAAGCCAAGCCAGATGTTTTGCTTGATACAAGTTCAGCTGAATTAAAAGATTTGTCATATTGCAACCAGTATTTACAACTAACCAGAGAACAGCAAAACGGTAGAGTTTTTAGCATGTGCATTCAGATTGGTCTGCTAGAGAAGTGGGTTGGACGGCACCATATAGCCAGTGTTATAAGCTGGCCTAACAACTCCAGGAAGTGAAACCTTTTTTTTCTCTGCCATACCAGCCTTAGAAACAAACTGTCACAAACTTCCTCCTTCTCCTCTTCCTCGTGTCCTTCTAATCACCTTCTGCTGTCAAATAAGGTATCTCCTCCACTCCTAGCCCACTCAAACGACTTCTCTGCTTCGGTCCTGCTCTTTAAATCTCTCTGCTGTCACTCTACCAAAGTGTTCTATTCTTCCATCTGAGTTCCCAAAAAGATCGTATCTGAGCTTTCTCGTGTGCCTGTATTTCAAGTTTCTGCAATCTCAGTGCCATTTCCAGTGTCCAGTTACCTTAGACAGACTCTTAAAGTTTAGTGAATTATAATGCCCACTGTTTCTTCATGGTCTCCATAAAAATGGTATTTTGGAAATGAACAGCAGAGAAATAAATTCTTTTGCCTATTGCAAACATGTAGAGGCAAGCTCTCCTTGCATGCCGGGACAGCAAGTATTGATGCTTAGCACACTGTTACCTTCAAGTACATAACTTTGGCAGGGGTGGGGGATGAGGACTCAATAAAAACTTCTGTGGTGACTAATACAGAAGTAGCTTTCTTCAAGTTTCACTTCATAGCCAATTTTTCAGTCTCCCAAAATTGGTAAAGCAAAACTCAGTTGCCACCAGTAAAACCATACAAATTCATGAAGGCTTGAACTACCAGAGTCAGATAGAGGAAGAACCTTTCTCTTGCAACATGATAACACAAGGTCCCATACCAGACTGAAGACCTTGGAGCACATGGCCAATCCTGGCTGGACTGTCCTACCACACCCATGATACAGTCTGAATCAGGCATTTTCTGATTTCCTCCTGTTCAGGCTGATGAAAGATGGACTGAGTGGGCAACATTTCTGAGCAATGATGCCATCACAGCAGCTGTGAAACTGTGGGTCACCCCCTCCCGGTGCAGATTTTTACAAGTGCAGCATGCAGGCTCTTGTTGACCTCTGGAGAAAATGCAGAGCTAATGGCAGCAACTATGCTGAAATGCAGTTTCATTGCTGGGAATCTGGTCTATCAAACAACATTATTGTGCTCTTTGTGTCTGTTGTAGTATCCATAGAAATAAACAGGAAGCATTACTTCTGGAGCCACCTGCGTAATTAGTTTTAAATAAAACTCAGACTCAGCCACTGCCGCTGCTAATTGCTAGTTAAGACAAAGGCTCTTGCAAATGATCAGTGTATGTATCCTTTCTCCCTGTGCTTTGCAGTCTCATTTGAAGGCCCTCAGTCTGGACCGTCCCCATCAGCGAGCAGCACTTACCAAGCAGGCCGGAGTCCACAGTGCCACATTTTGGTAGCAGAAAGATGTTGCTGAAAATAATTGGGTCTGGCAGCAGTCGATTGGTTTCCAAAACCAGTCCATAAGTTCCAAGGCTTGCAAAGTGTTTGGTTGCTCTGTAAAGCAGCCACATGCCTAGATACTGTGCCCAATTAATCTGGAATGAGTTTGATTTAACAAAGTATATTTGCAACAAGCTGCTTCTATAAGAGGAAAAAGAAAAAGGAGAAAAAATATTTAAAAGTCTTTTGTTTCATCCCAGTTACACCTTTTTACCTTTCTCTCATTAGCTGTGTGTCTGCCAGTGCCCACAGGTATTCCTGAGGGATGTGGCAGGAGACAACAGTACAACTGGCTTCTTGACAAGGGAGAGGTGGCCTGCCAACTGCTACCCATTGACTGGAGCGTGTGTTTGGCTCTGGGAGGCAAACACTGCTGCAATATGCTCTCCCTAGAGAAATCCATCCTCAGAAATCGTGACTAGTGCTGAAATGCTCCCAGATCTCACTGCATTTCTGAAGTACGGAAGTTGAGCATCAGGGGAACCAGTTAAAGAATGTGCATTTAAGCTGCTGGAAACAGTAATACTGTGCTTCCTCATAGCATCATTTCTGCAGGTTTTTTCAGTTGTTTTTCTCTCATCACTCCCATCACCAATACAAACATACACAAGGCAAATCCAGGCTCCAGATTCCTTCTGTCTGGATTTAAGACATTCTCTCTCCTCAGAGGAATGAAGATTCTCCATTCAAACAAGTCTGCAGACATGCAGCAGTGCAACAGTTTGCTGTCAGATTGCTGGTCCCTTCCTTCCCTTAGTTTCGTAGTCATCTGTAAGACAGTTCTGTTAACATTACACATTCACACAGATTCGCAATGTGCAAAAAGGCACATCCTCTCTACTAGGAAAACAGAATGTATACTGTGAGAGGTGTCTGATGTAACACCAGCCTAACACCACTGAAAGCAGAGAAATCAGGCTAGTCACCAACTTCAGGCATCTCCCTAAGAGCAGAGTACAGTTACAAGGATTCCTAATAGCATCCAATATTGCAAGAGCCGGAATTTCTCTACATAAATGGGGTTGGGAACCACCTGCACACCAACTCTGAAAGCAGTCTTGCATCTCAAAATAGAACCCTTCAGCAGCAGAGATGCTCAGGTTTCTCTGAAGGCCTCTATTAGGCTGCTACTTCAAAAACAGAATGGAAGAAACTGATCCTAAATTCAGTTCAGTTTTTCCCCAGTCTAATTCACCTTGCACTGTTAGATGCAAGTATTGGTCAGAAAATGCAGAAACATCACGTTACTGATGTCTAAAGAAATCAAATGACTTAATGTGTTATGCTTCATGGGATAGCAGCAACTTTAAACCACTGTGCAAAATATTTCTTCCTGCTAGTCTGGGAGGAAGGAAGCTGGATTTAAATACAACTGCCCAAGTTCAATCAGCCTCAGCTTTTGAGCAGTGTTAGTAACTCTTCCCATTTAACATCAGAAGACTTGTGTTACATTGTCAGCTTCCAACTCCTACAAGCACTGAACAGCCCCACACTTTCCTTCCAGCAGATGAAGTCTGGAGCAGGAAGTTAGCTTCCATCTTTTGGCTTACATCACAGCCAAAACAGACAGTATGGAGCACACACCACCTCCAGGCACCAGTCTCTGCAATGTGAGACTGGAGCAGAAAAGGACTGGCTTCTGCATGATTTCCAGACTGAATTTTCCTTGCGAGGAAGGAGGACAACAGTGCTGGCACAGAGTTATCCTCTTGGAACATTTTACCCTTTCTCAAAGCCCTCCCCAAACTGTGCACAAACCAGCCCTCCAGGACAGCTCACATTTCTGACCAGATTGTGTGCAAGGTTCCAGCAGCCGCCTGGAAAGTCACTCCAGCAATTAAGTGTTAGTAGATTTTTTTTTAAACTTTTTTATTTTTTTAATACCAAGGATATGGCCCACTGTGCGGGGTATTGCAGCCACCCTCCCTGTCAGGCCGTTTCACAGTAGTATTGTGGCGCCATGGAGAGGAGCTAATTGGATTTGTTGTCACCTCCCGAAGCTGCCAGGAGCTCACGTCTGCTCTGGTTACAGATGAAGACATCACGGTGACAGGCTTAGAGATGGCTCAGCTGGCATCCTAGGGCCACTAATAGAGCCATGTTGATTTAATGTCCGAGTGGAGAGGTGCAGACAAGCTGTTCAAGTTTTCTATTCCAAACAAAGCAGAGATCTGTTATCAGTTGTCTGTGGATCAGTAAATAAACTTCCATGTGGCTCTCACAGCACCTAACCATCGCTACAGAAGAATGACAAAGTATTTTAACATTGAGATGGTACTTTTAAATGAGAGCACTGTCTCTATGGTTTATATTGCCCTCAGGGAAATCAGTTAATTCCTTCATACATAAATTTTACTTAACTATGTAATTATGGATGAATCCTATTAGTCTTTAAATTGCTCACTAGTTAAAAGGTGTGTGTGTGCTTCCTACATCTCTTTTTTTGTGAAATGTACAGATCATCTGCACTTATGAAGATTAAAAGCCTATTTGGGGATTTCTGTTTGTTTGTTTTCTGCTTTTCTTTTAAGTTAAAAGCATAGAATTTATTCTAAGACTGGAGCACGATTTTGTGCCTCTTCTGCATCGTACTCTCTATTCAGAGCACAGAACTGGGCTGAGGTGAGCTTTTCTTCTTCCCCAGTGCATCCCCAACAGCACTCATACCCTGGCCTCTGGCTTGTGTTCATGTGGTATCATCCACCTCTGCCTTGTGCTCCACATTAAGTCATCACTCATGCCAGCCCGATGAGTGTGAGAAAGATAGCTCAGACAGGATAGAGTACTTCAATACATGTTTTCACAGCTCTGAGTCACTTTTTCAAGGTCTCAGCATCCAAAGCCACAGTAGACTTATTTTCAGCAGAACTTAGGTCCCACTAACACACTTCAGGCTTGGGTTCTTGAGGGCACCTCCCATCTTAGTGCAAAACTGATGATTAAATAGAAATGGAGCACTCCAAATAGTCTGAACAAGCCTAGATCTACAGTCATTCATGAAATGAGCACAAAGTTATTGACGTCTCTCGTACTTCTACTGGTCCTATTCCTTAGGAAATCACAAATTTGGTCACATCCTCAATCTCTGATAGGCAAGAGCATAGCCAGGAATGTAAGGTGCTCCCATAGTGCAATTAAGCAAGTTCACTGAGGCCCTGCCACCTATTATCACCAGCATCTCCTGCCAAGAAAAGGCCACATCAGGACTCACCAGTTCTCCTGCTATCTTCGGATCAGAGGATAACTTGGGGTTTCCTGCAGTTAGTCAGTTACTGTTACAACTAACCAAGGTCACACGGGGCCAAGACTGACTGAGGGTAGAAATGTAGGGCTGAGAGTAGACTTGTCTCAGTCCTTCATCAGCCCAGCAGTAAAGTCAGGAATTCAGGTATTGGTAGAGGCAGTTATTTACGTATTGTCCTCATCTGAAGGGTGGGTCATGCCTCTACATTCTACATAGTTCCACAAACACACACAAAAAAAACTCAAAAAAATCCATCCCAAATGTGCTCTCTCTTCCTCCAAGAGCTCTACTGGGCCTCTCTGCTATGCCCATGGAAACAGGCCTCATCAAGGACCAAAATTCTCAGGGTTTCATTGCTCACGGCTCTCTACAGCAGTTATGTCCTGACATGCATTGCCATCCAGAGGAAAACCAAGGTCAGCTAGTAAGGTTCTGTGTCAATCTTGACTGGTTTGGTTTGAGTGCACAGCAGTACCACATGGAGTTAGTTACCATACCACCAAGAGGAACCTCCCAGTGTTGGTAGCCCCGAGAGTTTGGGCCCCCTTGGTCCTGTGAAGTCATTGTGGGAGCTCAGACAGCTGGGCAATTACTTCTCTGATAGATGTAAGGAGATCATGGAAGAAGAAGCCCATCTGGTTCTAAAAATATACAACCTGCCCTAAAAACATGGTAGTCCCCTGACTGTAGTACAGCAGAAACTGTACTCAGGGGAATGGTCAAAAGAAAAGGAAACATTTCCCAGTGCATTTTTTTCTAATGGGAAACCTCCTACCTGGTTAACACTGCCTATAATCTCCTCTGAAGGTTACAGTCCCAGACATATTTTCTCTCTCTTCTCTCTAGGCTCTGTTTCTAGCTCTTTTTGTAATCTTCCCCAAAGCTGTTAGGACAAATGTTTCCAAATGATTCCAGCTTTATCTACATTCCCTCATATTAAATGAGCTAATTTGTGTGTTGTGGAGTCACTGAGTGGATTAAATAAAGCCACCCAGCTGGAAATACAGTGCAGTAGTCCAGATTTTTTAGGCTAACTATCTCTTCTGAAAAAGAATTCAGAAGGATTTGGACTGAGATTTGGATTAACAGAACTAAGATAATTCTGGCTCCCAAGAACTGGCTAGGATGCGCCTTCCCCTTTTCAGGTATAAATCAATAGACTGTTAGAAGGAAAACAAGAAAATCATGAATCTAAATGGAGTATGCAGGGGGAAGGGACAGCAAATAGAAGTTGTTAAATGGTTATTTTATCTCCTAACTTCTGGTCTCTACATCTCTAGACTGAACTGAGAAAACATTTAGCAGTATAAACTCTAAGACTGTTTTTGATCCACAATAATCAGTAAGCAACAGAGTTCCCATGTCCATCAAATCCACAGTCCCTTGCTACAGAGCACACTTTTCTCTCCCCTTGCTTGTGTCCATAGAGTACCACAGAACAGGGAGGAATTAGTGCCTAGACAGTAGTTGTTGGTATGTGTGTAGGTGCTGACCTCCTGGCTGTAGCTGAAATATAGTTTAGAGCCAAGCAACCAGAAGCTGTCAGTAAGAAGGTAAGACACAATGAACAGTATTTGAATGAACAAAATACCAAGGTGCCACTCCTTGTGCTACCACGCAGTAATTCTAGGTAAGGCTAAGAAAGCTGAACCCTGAAGCACGTTTTCATAATCTTACCTTTTATTCTCTTAATAAAATAGGGAAACTGAAAAACTGTGTGGCCTTCATTCTCAGTAAGGCTGGATATTTCATACTTCTTAGAATAAATAAAAATAAAAAAAGACTTTAAAACAAATTATCTGCACCAATGCCTGGCTAAAGAGCTCTGAGCATAATGTTATTTGCCAAGCTCCCCCGCCCTCTCATCTGAGGCATTACCTCTCAGGGCTTCCCAGCCAGGATTTCTCTTTACTACCACTGGAAAGAGCAGTCACCTTTTGCATGGACTAGGGAAAATCCACACAGAAATTACTACTTTTCTACACCGGTAGTTCAAAGAATCATAGAAAGGCTTGGGCTGGAAGGGACCCTAAGGATCTTGTAGTTCCAACCCCCTGCCATGAGCAGAGATACCTCCTGCTAGATCAGACTGAAGTGAGTTGAGATCCCATCCCAGTAATAGCCAAGTATGTTTTATATCTTTCCTCCTGAATGTTTACTCTACAGCCAGAAGCAACAATGAAGCTGCTTCTCATAAATAAAAATGAGTTTCACTTTCTCCTCCTCCAAATGCTTTTTCCTCAGATTTAGCAATTAATCCAGCGTTCCCTTGGATAAGTTCCCAGTCGGTCCAGTACACACTGGCTTATCCCTATCAGCTGCCTCTCCAGACAAGTCGCAGCTACGTGCTGACGTAAATCTAATAACCAAAAGTTTGCTACAGTGATCACTGTGTGCACGAAGCAGCCTAGTGCAGCTGATTAAAATGCATCACTCAGCAAAAGTGATCATTTCCTAAAGTCTTGAACTACAACAACTTGTAATATGAGAAACGTGGAAAGGAATCCAAGCAAGGTCTGAAAAAGCAGTGGCAGAACATGGTATTATTTGTCCCATTACGTTGTCCAGCTACTGGTGGATGTGGTTGGGTTTTTTTTCTGTTTTTCTATTGGTCATTTTGTGTTGTTGTTTTTGTTTGTTTGTTTGTTTTCCAAATTGTGTTCAGATTACTGATTTTTAATTTTAAATACATATAATTCACTTATCTGAGAACTGAAGTCACTAATGCCACTGAAGATCGGCAACACTCAGAAAACAAAAATTAGCATGATTTGGCAACACAGCATAGAAGGAATACTATATGCAATGAGGAGAAAGTTATAGGTATGCTGAGCTTAATGAGCTAACCTACTGGTTTGTAGGAGAACACAGCAAAAAGCCCTATTCTTATAAGTGAACCAGTGCTAAAGACAGCATCTGTGCCTCACACAGAAATCAGGCATGGAATCCTTCCTGTGATGGGTGAGAATTAGCAGCTCCTGGATGAGAAGGTTAAACACCAAGCACCGAACGTTTTTGCAGCATTTTCTTCCTGCCTGGCTGCAGAGATGTGACCAGGTCACAGCCTGAGGGAGTGTCATGGCACGAGCCAATTTGAGCTCAGAGTCCCCATGCTACAAATGCTCTACACTAACGTTGACAGTTGTAATCTTTATATCATCAAGAAGCCAGGCTTACATTCTTCAGTTTTGGAGACATTAAATCTGAAAGGAGCTATCAGCTTTTTAGAACCAGCAACCCTGAAGGTCTATAAGAATTGTCAATGCTGTTCTTGCTGCTATTACTTTTTACAGAGCACTTTCCAGCAAAGTTTGTTCATGACATTTCATAGTCAAGACCTTTGTGCCAGCAGTTGTGTTCTCACTTCCCAGCCAGAAGGTCCTAGGTACAACCTCTTCAGACATCATCTCACACCCAGCTCTGATGCAGTAATATTAATGAAGCATTGTGTTCAGCTGCACAAGAACAACCTGAAGCACATTAAACCTCCCAACATCAGAAACATTGTCCATTTCACTCCAGAAAAAGACAGTTAACTCCAAGGTCCGCTGCTCTGAAGGCTCTTCACCAGTGCTGGGTAGGACACAACAAGGTTCCCTGTGGATAGGAGGCAGTCATATACAAGCAGCTCCACCTGATTAAAATTTCCTTCATTCCTCACTGTTAACTTAGTGGATGAAGAGAGCAGAAAAAAGGCAGGGTTAAGCCCAGCTTTCCCTCCCTACTGATCAGGGGCTCATAGGGGGACTGGTGTTTGAAGCCCAGGGTTGGTATCAAGGTTTGGTAAGGAAGCCCTAAGGAACTGCTTAAAAACTCCAGCTAGTCTGTGAGGCTGTCCTTGATGTACAGGGTTTAAGTTAAAATCCTTTTACCCAATACACAGCCCACATCTCCACTTCAATGCAATTATGACAGTGTGATTTCAGTGCTGTGATTTTCTTCATAGTTATTCTGCAGACAGTGCTCTCCTATACATTTAGGAACATGAGTGTATACATGTAATATCTCCATCTTGTCCCAGAGTACTTCTGAAATGCAAAATATCATGGCTATTTGAGGCCCAAAAAGATCAAAATTCACACATATACACTCAGACTAAAAGAATTAATATGCTAACGTCTGTATCTGTAACTACAGCCATTTAGTAGTAGCATGCCACACAGATGTCCCCAGTACCATACAGCTTTTTCAGCTCTAACATCAGCCGCATCAATAAACACTCCCAGTAACCTCATTTATATCAACTTTTCTTTTACTACCATTCTCAACCCTCCTCAGCATCCTCACATTACCTTGCCTCATGCTATCTGGATGCATCTGGCTCCCCTCTGTAACGCTGTAACGTCTAGAGCAACCTGAAAATCTTTAAGTTGTTGTGCAAACAAAAAGCGTTTTGCAAAAGGCATTCTCGTGTCTTTACCCTTCAGTGGGCTTCCCTCAGCTCAGGGAAGTGGGCTTGCTTTCAGTAGTACGTATATTCCTGGCAATGCTCTGTTTTCTGTGCTTTGCTGAACTCCTGAACACAGATGTCCCATTTGTGTTTCATTAGTACATCAGCCTCTCTGAGGCTTTCGACCTCTGCACTAAGCAATAATTACCTGGCGCAGCCCCATTCCCTCGCCAGCTGGCCTGGGAGCTGCTCCGCTCAGACCAGGGCTCTCTCTGCTGTCAGCCCTTTCCAGTCAACTGGACAGCTCAATCAGCAGAAAATATCAAATATGGTTGTTGCTTAAGCTCAGCCAGCGTTACTTCTGCTTGATCTGCCAATGCCTCTCCAAAGAAAGATTATGCTTCCCAAAGTCCAGACAGAAGAGTTCAGATATCTCACAGGGTTAGTTGAATTTTGCAGACTGTTCAGATGGGTTGTGTCCCTCCATGACTCCAAGCAGTGTTGTAGACACCTCCCTCTCTCAGACCCAGTGACTATTGAATTATTTGTACGAAGTGGAACAGCTCTGATGAGAATGAGAGGAAGTGACTGAGGCTGACAGCAGTCCTGAGCTGAGGGTGAATGCTCATGATGTAAGCAGGTAGTTTGCCTCTGTTTGCTCCAAATTTATGTCCCCTCCCACACATGCATGCAGGGTGGTGGGAACAATTTTCCTTTTACAGATTTCAAGAGAGATGCAGATTTGTCTCAGTGCAGAAATTACAACCTTGAAGCTGCACCGGAAACCACACACCACAACACAGGGAATCCCCACGCCCAAGTCAGAGCAACTCCAGCCTCCCTGCCATGGTTACAGCACAGTGGTGCTTGCTTTAGGAGTTCTGCCACCTGTAATAGATTCTGTCAAGGATCATTTTTTATCCAGCAGTCATCATGTTTCTCAAACAGGATGATGCAGATTAGATAGAGGAACAGATGAAATGATGGACTAAATGATATCCCAGGTAAATCTATATTCATTCCTAAAATATCTTTTCAGCATGTGTTAGAATCATAGTACCATCATCTAGTCCAACCCCAAACCATTCTCACCACGCATACTAACCCATGTCCCTCGGTGCCACATCTACGCTCTTCTCCAGCACCTCCAGGGATGGTGACTTCACCACCTTCCTGAGCAGCCTGTGCCAATAACTCACACTCTTTCAGAGAATAAGTTTTTCCTAATATCCAACCTGAACCTCCCTTGATTTGGAGAACATGAGACTGAGCAGCATCCAAAGGCAAAAGACAAGCTATGGGCAAAAGAGAAAAAGGTAAGTAAACCCAAAATGTAGTAATGCTGACTGATCTGCAAAGAGGATGATCAAAAACATCTCCCTAAAGGAGTAACGGTGCATCCTGACATCCACAACAGCAGCACTGCAAGAAGAATTTCTGAGGGTGTGGAATACTGAAGGGGAACTCCTGTGCATTTCTCTTAGCAGATCCACTGCAATCTGTAAGAGCAAAAGGAGATTCCACTGGCTTAAAGATAAACCTGCTAGCTGCTAAAAGATGGCAGGATCTGATGATCCAACAAGAGAGAGATCGAAGACAAGTTGGTTTCTTGAATTCCTAAAGCCATTCTGCTGAGGGTACTGTTTTGAAGAGGTAATGCAACAGACTTTGAAGGATATTATACTTCAAACAAAAGAGTAGAAACTTTCATTTTTTTTAGGGTATTAAAAGAGTCCTCCAGTACTAGAAAAAGATGGGGACATTCTGAAACAAAAGGTGAATCCTTTCTGTACAGGAATACACAGTCATTACATCTCTATTCTCTAAAGAGGAAAGAGAAATAAGCCAGAGGAACAAGAAGATAGTGTGATGGATAATTTGATCTAGTGGGCCTAATTGCAAAACAGTAGGGTGAGATTTATAATTGAAATACTGATATTGATGAGTTCAATCTATACAGAATAAGAATAACAATAATATTTAGCAATGATGCAGCACTTTTCGTCTTTAGAGCTCATTAACTAATTAATCTTCACAACACCCCTGAGAGGCAGGTAAGTATTATTATTATTAGCCCATGAGAAAGATAATCCAGGATAGAAGCAGAGGAAGGTGGAATTCAGAGCCAGAAGTGACTTTGTAATAGGGAGGAGACTGGAAAATGACTCCCTTGCTCATGAACAGCAAGGGGTAATTCTATTACCAGAGGAGGACAGCCTAACATAAGAAATGTTCATATAGGAGACCCATCCTTTCTTCTGTACCAGAGTAAGAGACAGAAAAAAAGACAGAAACTCAAGCTGTGGAGTAAAAATTTTAAAAGAAAATAAAGCTAGTCAAAAAAAGCAGCAGAATGAGTTAATGCAAGTCAAGAATGGCAAAAGGCAACAAAGACGACGAGCCTTTGAAACCCAGGGCCAGAGCAACACTCTTTCATACCAGTAAAGTGAACCACTGGGCTGGCTTTGAATAGGAAAACTAATAATAAACTCCGTGTTTGTAGACGGTGAAGAATTAGCAAAGGTCTTGTTGATAAAGCTAGCGATAAAACACAGGAACTTGGCTGTGCTGAACGGGAGGCTGGCAGCAGGCTCAGATCACAGAAATCCCACATACTGAAATGAGATAATTCTTGACATTTAATTCTCTTATTCTCTCCTCTTAAGTGTGAGAGAAAACAGAAATATTGAAGGGAGAAAATAGGAAGCAGGCATAACAGTAATCTTTCAAAGAAGGTGGGAGTTAATGGGGGCAAGGCTGGGAGGAAGAGCCGTACATCAAACTATTTAAGTGCTGCCTTGCTTTCTTACGTCTTGCACTGAGACACTTTTTGCCTCAGATTTTGGCAGTAAAGAAAAATACTCAGGTCAGCCTGAATTAGGTTGACCATGTTCTCTGCACTTCCCTGTAGGTAAGCTGGGGACGGTTCCAGGCTCTATATGAAATGTAACTTACACAAAATACTTTAAGCACAACTACAGTGTTACTGTATGCCCACAAATTCCCCGTTACTGTTTTTTAAACACAGAGATTTTCAGACATACAAATTGGTATTTGTTAAGGTCAGCATCACTGTTAAGAATAACAAACTGGCAAGGATGTGAGACTGACAGATGACCATAAGGATAAGAGGATATCAGAAGAGATAACTTCTTTCTACAAAGTTTACCAGTGTTTAGTCTGGAAATCAAAACAAAGTATGTTATTGCTCAAGGTTTTCTACCAGAAGAGGAAACAAGGCTGCCCATGGAGACGGAGGCTGTGGCACAGTGACCTGCAGAGGTGGTTAAGGGAGGAGGGACCTGGGAGGATGAAGGTTCTCTTCCACATAGATATCAGAACTAGATGTTTTCACATTCTTATATTGATACACATTTCCAATTTTAAACATTGCTAAATCCTTACAATTTCTTTTTGGAGAACGTTGTTTGAAAACAACAACAATGTGTTTTGCTTTTTTTATTCTGCATATTTAACTGACTTGAAAATACTCAATCTCGTTGCTCTTCCCCCTGCATGCAGGACTGGCCTAAAGAGTCTGGGAGAAAGCCAGCCCTTCCCTGGGACACATCCCAGAGCAAGAGGCCCATTCTGGAGCAAAGGCACACACAGTCTCTAGAAACCTACTGACAAATGGAAGCCCAGTGATTTTTTCCTTTAGATTTCAGAATTTAGCTCTTGCACTTGTTTAGCTCTTCCAGATTTTTTCAAGGAAAAAGGAGGAAAGAGAGTGTTTCATTATTAAATGTCAGATGAGGAGTTTTCCTTCCCTCATCCCTATAGATAAGAACCACAGCTAGGGCTATAATTAGAGGCTTGCATAAAAGCTGGAGGTTTTTTACATCCGAAATGCAAGCCACCAAAACGTACACCGTGTTTTTTTCCAGACTCTAACGGATATATCAGAGGCACTACAAATTTCAGCATGTGTCTTGTGCAGCAATACCACAGCTTCCCCTGGCTTGGGTCATAGTTCCTGTTTCTCTGGAGTAAAAGAAATGTTTAAAAAAACTTTTTGCACTGTTCCTTGAGATAAAGCAGCAGAGCTCAGGAAATGAATCCATCATGAGGACCCTCGCTGGTAGGGCTGATCCCAGGAGCGTGTGTCTCTTTGGTTGGGTGCTGTACTGTTGCACCCATAAGGCATCTTGAAGAGGTTAATTAGAGCCATGCTGTAGTTGTATACACAGAATGGGTCATTTCCACTAAGCACACTGCTGAAGGGGAGAAAAAAGGCAAAATACACTATCCTATGTCCATCAGGTGTAACCCTCAATAGGGCATGGTTTGTTTATTCCTGTGCTAAAGAGAGGAAAGAAATAATTCAGCCTTATTACAGAGTGTACATGCTTCTCACTCATTATGAGAAAGACTTTTGATTTAACAAGTTCTTTCCCATCTGCAAAAAAAATCACTTTCTCCTCAGGAAGGAGGAGTGGGGGAGGCATTTTCTGTGCTTTTTATTGAGTAAGCTACATTCAGATCTTCCCACATAATCTTTGGGAAAGAAAAAAAAATAAAAAACAGGACATGAATTTCAGAGCATGTGCTTTTGTGTTATTCAATATGACTGATAGGAAAGGATAAGGTTGAAGTTCAAGGCAAGTATGGAAGTGTAATTTTTCTCTACACAGTCACAAATAAAATGAGTCTCAGCTCTACAGGATTAAATTAATTAAAGATGGATCTTGTGCTTGATGCTAGTTTGATAGAACCAGAGTTTGTAGTGGTTGTATCATGAACATAAGTGGATATCTCTAGTGGCTAGCTAGTATTTTCTTTATACTCATGAGTGTTTACTGTGGCACACAAATGCTAACCGGCTTTATCACACAGTCATTATCATATCTTCTTCCCTTTCTCTCTACTACTCAGGTGTTGCTGCTGCAAAATGATTTCATATCAATTAGGAATTCCATTTCCTTCAAGGGTCCACTGAAGGAACAGCCACCTGTAATGCATGCTGTCAAACTTCAGCTGCACTGTATCTTCACAAGAAGATCAATTGCTAAAATTCCAAGCCCAAAATTGCAATCTTTTCCTATGAAAAAGTAAAAAAAAAATCTAGAAATATACACTGTTATGTGGATATGTCTCTGGAAAATTCAGCTTATGTGACACTTGTAAGAAAAATCTTCCAAAGGTGACTTTAAAGATAAAAAGAGAAGTTGATAATATATCAGATTTTCCATCTAGTGTAAAAATCAAACAATAGCAAACAAGTGTTATTACAAAGTTTCTGTGTGTTGCTTTAAAAGCAAAGGCATTGCATTAAGCATGCTCTAAAGGTGACAGCCTCTTATCTGAGGGATAGGGATAGGAAACTCAACCAAAGCAAGCAACTTCTATCCTTTTTGGGGAAAAAGTTGTAGATTCTGCATAATTTTATGGAAAGAAATTCTTTCTTTTTGTTGGTGTAGATAAAATAATCCATTCCAGTCCAACAAGAGTTCCAATTGCACCTTCACATCAGTTCCTAAGTAACATCAAGGGGATCTGGCATTTGGAAGGTTAATTTTCTTATCAAAACTATACAAAATCCTAATTTTGCAGAGTAGCAATTTGGAAAAAAATCAGCAATGGGAAAATGTTGGTTATGCAGCACTAGACATTCAGTACTCAGGGGATCAATTATAAAAACACTCATTCAGCTATTTCTATTCAAATGAACACCTGAAGAGGAGGTCTCAATGGTTTTAAAAGTGTGTGGATATTACTGGATAAATGTTAGTCCAATAAAAGAGATCATCATCTGCTATTTGTGTGCATTTAAGTTGACACTAAAAAGATCTTTGTGGAATATTGCTGCTTCTTTTTCTTTTTGTGTGTGTGCATCTTTTATCTCATATTCCCTTAACACTTTGTGAACTGAAGAAAATAGACCAAATGAGCTGTTCTTTAAGATTAAAGGGGCAGCATTTAGTTGAACACACCTGAATGTGGAAGGAGTCTATTTTCCTCACACTTATGAATATGTAATGATGTGCTTGGAGGCACAGTCACGAACCCCTAATAAGAATTCACGAGTCTGTGTTTGAAAACAGACATTTGCATTTGCCCTCCGGTCACAGTACATGGGTCATTCTTATTCAAAAATTTATTTGCTTTATTTTTCTATTCCCCCTCCCTTTCCTTCCCACCTCAAAATATTTTCTCATTTCTAGGTTTTGTTTTGAGAAAAAATTAAAAAGGGATGGATAAATCCCTCCAGAACATTCAGAAATCAATTAGGGCGGGCTTATTCAGAGATGTATACAATTATTTGTGCAAGTGAAAAACTCCATTGTCTGATTTGAAGAAAGACAATTTTTCAGCCTCACAAACAGATATTGTTTTTTACCACGAGCATTTCACAGGATTTGAGAAGAAACAGCAACGAACCCGACGTGGGTGCATAATGCAACATTTTAAAAAGTGAAAATTGAGACCAGCGTAAGAGAAGGAAAGAAAAAAACGCAACCTAGGTTAGGGATCATTTTCATTAAATTGTAGAAATACTTAGGAAATGCTTCCAACAAGAAGAAAACCCACAAACCATTGTAAATGTTAATACAGTGAGCTAATCAGTGTCACATATAGAGCTACCAGCTTTGAAAGCATGCTGTCCAGGTGGGGAGGAACAGGCTGTGTGGACTGGTACTTAATGAGAATATTGCCTTTCTCCTAAAATTTCTTCTATAAAAAGCTGTTGAGGAGCTTCTCCAAAACACATTCAGAATCATTTTTTTTCTCCACTTGCTAAACAGTATGTTAGAGTTCCAAATTAAGCACAGGGGAAATTTTTTTCTGAGATGTTTTAAATCCCATTTTCAGTTCTTCCTCATCTCCTCTACCTTCCTTTCAAAGCTCTTTCAAAGAAAGAAAGAAAAAGATAAAAAGAAGGGGACAAAAAAATAAAGCAAAGAGAGAGGGAGTAAACTTGCAGCGCTTCACCCACCTGAATAACTACAGTGAAAAAGTCAGGGCTGTTTGCCTGTGTGAAAACCAAGAGACTATTTAGAAACAACAGAACAACAACAAAAAGCAGCAAAACAAAACAAAAACCAGGCAAAGTCATTTACAGAGAGCGGAAAGGAATTACTGTGCAAATGTAAATCATTGGAAACAATCTCAGATACTCACTATCAAATCCTCCTGTTAATGCTTGTGTTTTCTACAGCTATATCAAACATTGCATCGTGACTTTGCTAAGGGTCAGTGGAAGTTAAATACCCATCCCATAGCCAAGTGGGGATTCCAAAACGTTTAGAGTAAAAGTCGTAAGCCTAATCAGTGGAGGTGCTTGAGTTTATTGCGAAGCTGCTGTGTTGGTTCTCAGTGGGGGACATGTGCGCAGATACACATACATATACATGCACCTTCAGCACACACCTAAGCACACGTGCACACGCAGATGCACACGCACATAGCTGGAGCCGATTATGATTTACTATACATTCTCCGGATTTCATGTTACTTTCACAAGTGTAGCGCTCCTAGAAACGAGGAGCCTATTGTGATCGCTGTAGTAGAAAAGCAAGCCGCTATTCTAGATGTAACAGTGACACCTGCAGTTGGGCCCTGCACACTAGCACGCAAACATCTCGATTTAGAAAAATACATCCCTATTTTTGAGTCGTGTTGTTACAGCCATACATATCTCCTGCTTAATTATCCTCGCACACCCAGAATTTGCCTCTCCCCTTGGCTGCACAATCAGCTTCCACACCAGCATGAATCAGCTTTTCCTCGTATAAAGCAAACAGCCTGCCATAAAGTACATAAATAGCCTGGAAAATCTTCCCTGAGCCGCTCGGCTGGAGTCATGCTGCCCATCGCTCACATACATGCAGATCTCTCCTCCACGAGCAGGCACTGCAGAAGAACCACCTGCATGTTTGTGTCTGGAAAGCTTATCTCCACATTTCGAAGATTTAATCGCTTTTCTGTTAATTGCAATATAAACTGTTACATTTGGTATGAATAAGGGCCGGATAACTGGACTGGCTTGTTGTCTCCCCATCGCTCTCACCGCTCCCTCCTTGGTTTGGTTACCAGCTGGTGAGGGTCAGTAATGCGGGCACTGCACCCCTTCTTGCCCAGGCAGCACAGGAATTATTCTTTTTTCCTCATAATTTAAAGCCCATCATTTCTCAGGTTTGTTATTTTAAGGAAATGTGTTCAGATTAGTAATCTGAGGGCTACTTTTGGAGGCCTGACTCTCCAGTTAAAATTATGTATGAAAATCTGTACTTTAGCTTTTCGTGTTTCTCACAACATGCTGTTTATTCAGCTTCTTTCCATATGCTAGAAGTTTTCTTTCAAAAGCAGAAAACAAACTAAAAGGTAAATCTGCTACTTTCCTGTAAGATGCTTTTTTTTTTTCTTTTATCATTAATTCTTTCGAGACACTTACAAAACAGATTCTAACCAGAACCCGTACTCATATTTCATCCAAGCACAGCATGAATTTGGATCTCCTTTATGACTCTCAAGGCTACCTCTTCAGTCAGGTAAGCTCCTAGAACCTCACATATAGACGTGTTCAAGTGAACAAAAAGATTTCTTTATAACTTTTGTCAATATTCTGCTGATTGCTAGTTGAGTAGCAGATGTGCTATGCTTAATGGTGCATAGGCAAGAAGCATTCTCTAATCCCTAAATGAACTTCTTATCTCTAAATATACACAGGATAAGCTATCTAAACTCAATTTAGCAACTACACTATTAAATCTACCAGAACCAAACAGCAAAGGAATATTGCTAAAGCCAAGCACCTGTTAGCAAAAGAAAACAAGAGGCAAACAAAGAATCCTGGCAAAACAAAACACTGTTCACACTAGATCAAATGAAATCAGATAATAGTTCTACTTGGGTTAAAATCTATTATCAGAGCAACCTTAATCCCCAAGTTTTCCTTTCACAGGTGCATAGGTGGTTTCTAAGTCCTCTGTTGTGTCAGTGCCACAGGCTGTCACTTACGATTTGCTGCAGGAAAGTGAGTCGTCACCAGATCAGACTTTTTAACTGCATGTAGATGCTGACGGATCCATTATGAGACTTCAGAGAAGAGCACAAAAAAGAAGGTAGTGTCATCTGCTGGTTAGATTACAAAACTGGGAAGGATAGCAAAGGTTCCTGCTGCACAATTGCCTTTGTGATCCTGATACATAGTCTCACACCCCTGAATATCTTCACGCGCGAGCTGAGGGAGTTTGTTTTCATTTTGCTCCCAGTCAGGTTCTGAGGGCAGGATTGGCCTACCTGCTCTTCAGCAACAACTGCACACACCCGTGTCCTGTGTGGAGGAGAAAGCAGGGTACAGGCGGGAAGAGATGAAGGAATGCCCATTTCACCTCTCAGCTGGCCCAGGTCCCTGAGAGAGACTTGAGGTCACAACCACCCCTCAGCACGCTTAGAGCCACCTGCAGCTCAATGAAGCCCGGCGGGTCCTACAGAAGATGCTGGGCAGCAGGCACCCAGCCTCTACACATAAGATCTCTTCCAGTTCCCTGGGCCAAAAAAAAGACATCGCTAATATTTCCATACAAGTATTTTTTCCAAGTGGTCTACTATCTGCATAGAGGGATCAAGGAGGGGCGAGCTAGGCCCCGGCCCAGGCATGAAGAAGACCCCTGATGTTACAGGCCTGGTGGCTGCTGTGCTGAAGCAGAGAACCCTGAGGGTTCCTTTCTTTGGCACCAATGCCCACATCCTATCTTCTTTCTCAAATCCACCTTAACTTGGACCCTTGCAATAGAAAAATAGTACTAAAAAACTTAGAGCTTTGCAGAGATCAGTCTGGGGTGTACCAAAACTCCAAATAAAATTACTGACAATCTTCTCCATGTGAGGAGAGATGTAGGTTAGATATTAGGAAGACATTTTTCACACAGAAGGCGGTGAGGTGCTGGCAAAGGCTGCCCATAGAAACAGTGGGTATCCCATCCCTGGAGACCAGCTCAAGGTTGGATGGGGCTTTGAGCAGCCTGACCTGGTGTGGGGCAGCTTTGAGGTCCCCTCCAACTCAATTCTATGATCCATCAGCACATAGAAGACAATACCAGCTCAAAGAAAGAACAGGTCTCCAGGCTGGAGCCAGAAAAGAAGATGGAAACTTGTTGTAGAGGTACAATTTAAGATGCATTTTTTAGCATCTGCCTGTGTTCTCCCCAGCTTGTGCTTGTGGTATTGTCTTATCACCTTAGGAAAAGTGTTACAAAATCACCACATTTAAAAAAAAAAAAAAAAAAGGTAAAATATAATTTTAAAAGAAAAGGCTATGCATATGCAAAGTTGATTCAAATGCTTTCAGATTGCGCCATAGAAAAGCTGTGGCCTAGTTTTTGAAATACATATTTCACTTTATTTTGCACACAGCTGGGTTTATATTGGCACTCACACTAATATGCAAAATGCAGTATCTTGTATTCATGAATGACTCTTTATAAAATGCCAGGAGGGCACCTGCTTTCCTTTCTTTAAGTCTATACCACGACAAAGAAGAAGCCTGTATTAATGGCCAGCTTCCAGCTCTGACCACAGCCTGGAGGGATTTATGCCAGCTGTACACAGGTTTGGAAGTAAACCACATGCCCCGGTCAAAAGGAGTTTCTTACACTCCATGGAAAGAGACTGCTAATGAGATGCAACATGCTGAAGGAGGGAGTATGCATCCCGTCCACACTATCTGTGAACGGAGCTGTTACAAAGAAGGATACATACACTCGAGTGCATCACACACATCTTGGTCCTATCCCCAGGATTAGGTCTAACCCAGTATAATACATACACCACCCAGTCCACGTAGCACTGTTGCAGATGTAACCAGCAAAGCTTCTGCTCATTCACAGTGTTTCTCAAAGTTCAGGCTTAGTGCGGCTGTCAGAGCACTCAGCCAGTAATTAACAGTACCCTGGCAAGTTTTAAGTGGTGGGATTTCTTAAGAAGGTGTGCCCCCTCTCAGTGGTCTAGGTAGGAGGCCAGCTGTTGAAGCCATTCATCATCTTAACAAGTTGCTTTGTTTGCCATCCAGGACTGACAGAACTTCAGAACATGATGCAAAACTCATCCCTTTTAGGGGATTCTCCCCTCAGAAATATAATTACACAAGACATGTAGTGCTGACTACACACACAGTTATAATGATAAAAAGTCTAAATGAGATAAAGATACAGTTCACAAACATTTGTGCAGGTACTTTGAATGTCAAACGGGATTTTTAAAATTAGACTCATCTGGAAAATTATTTTGATCTAAGACTTATTTTTACATGGTTTAACAAAAAGCGAAGAATTAAAAATTCAGCTGTTGACCGAAGTTGATTAGAAATGTGTTACAATATTCCTTCATTCAGCTTATTCAACTTTATGTGTTCTGAAAGATTGTACTGGAATGCGCTTTCTGGTTCTGATTTGGATTATTTTCCCCAGCTAAAGAAGGGCATCACAACCTCAGTACGCACTTCTGAGGTAAGCAAGGTATAGCGAGGTCAAGCCAGACCACATTTAAACAGGATGTTATTGTGGTAATGGTTTCCTAGCATTACTGTGCTGAGTTTCATGTTCCATCTGAACATCATACTGGAAAGAGACATATTTAATGGAGTATCATCCTCCATATTTGCTGAATGAAAAGCAATAGTTACAATACAGATATGACAGAATGTGTATGTGTACAGTATTATTTGTACATCCTAATCAAACCTTAAAAAAGGCAAAACTTTTTTTGATTCAGTTTATCAAAAAAGTAACCATCTTTCTTCCATTGCCCAGCTTCGGAATTAAGTGTGCACTTTTTCCTACACCAGCAGTAAGCAGAACAAATAAGAAAGAGAATCCTCAGCTGAGAAGCAAAAGTGTTGCTGAACTGAGCTGTATTCACCCATTTGGCTTCATCTCCCTGCAGCAGCCCACCAAGGGCTTGGCACAGAGCACTTTGTCATTTCCATCGGGTATCAGAACAAGAGTTGTTTATTCCTAGACCAGTATAGCACACATAGAACATAACTCTTCCTGAAGAATTTAACTTGTAACTTGGAGGTCTTTCTCTTAATTGTTGAATTCCTAAGTAACCTCAGCAAGACAGTCACTCTGGATCTTCATTCACCCACCTGGAATGCACCTATTGTATTTATTTAGCCTACAGCTCATCAAGACAATTAATATTTGCAATTAATTTGTTAATTAATTTGCAAAAGGCTTCAAGATAATCAGGCGAAATGTACTTATGTAAGTTCAAACTACTACAAAGTTGATGAGAGAAAACATATCAGTGCCAAGAGAAATCAACTGGACAAATGGCTTCTCCTATCGGTGTCGTCCATATTTCAGTTCCTAGTGGAAATATGCACAGGTGTTTAAATGAGGTTTCAAGCATATTCCACTGTGTACAGAACCAGTCATTACAGTTTACAGATCTGAAAGCAGTTTAAAAGCTTTCCAAGTTCTATTGGGAAGATTATGACAGTTGAAGTCCCTTCTCCAGATAAGTTCTATACACTATAGAAAAATTCCCAGTGGTAGTCAGCAGTAAATACATAAGGTTTGAGTTAACATTCTTATATAGTGTAATTCTTTGATCAATTGGCACTGGGAAGCACCTTCTGTTGTCTGTTCTATGAGAAAGAGCTTGAATTTTCTATCTGCAAGCACATAACCATTGCCTAAATAATTAAGCTTTCCACTCCACAGCTATCCTAATGCTATAGCATCTAGGTCACAGTTCTTCACTGAGGAATTAGGAATAACTCCAGAATCCCCAGTAAACTCTTTTCCTTGGATGATGGGATCCCCATCAAAAGAGCCTGTTCTCATTAAATTCGTGATCTGGTGATGAGCATATGGAAGCAACCTAAAGATACTGCAGCACAACTGTTCTTCTCAATTCCTGTCCTACCTCAGACAGGACCCAGTCAGCTGAGGATGGGTTTGCTCAGTACCATATAATATCCACTCCCACTCGTGCCAAAATCCTAGCACACCATTTGTATTCATGGTCTTCAATTAAAACCTGCCTCTCAGAGACTACAGTTTTAAGCATGCTGATGTGGGAAGGGAAAATGCTGAACCTGTTGATCCTGTCCAAGAGAAATGCAGCTAAACCAGAAGATAGGAGGCAAACACCTAGGTACTTTGAGGAGCCTTTGAGAGGGGCCTGGATAAGAGATGTGGAGAGCAATGAGACCATTACCAGTGCACATACAGCATGGCAGGTATTAACATAACGTTGTCCCACTTAAGTTTTGATTTTGCTTCCTCAGTTCAGTACTCCACGTGAGAAGAAAGTAGGTAGAGCTATCTTATAACAGGATTATTTAGAAAGCTGTTGAGAAGATCTGACAGGGAATGGGATCACCAAAGGACACATCCTATTCCATAGTACAAGTATAAATACTTGTTTTTCTATTAAATAAATCAATCTAGAAGTACTTTTCATGATCAGTTACCAAGGTCTATGCAACCTCCAGGTTTTTATTTCACTTTGTTGCATAAGGCCAGCTCTCAAAAGGCAGTGAATTTGGATTCTGCTTTATGCTTAGATTATCTATCTTCTATAAATCAAGATAGCACTTCAGTGCAATGTTATATGCATGGGAGGAACAATGCACTGCCTTCTGCTACTTTGCAAGACTAACCTGCTTCTCTTTCATCTGAAGTTGTAGGATATCCTACACAAAGAGAATTACTATTTCTTTTTCCATCTAAAGGAAACAAGAAGGTTTTTTTTTGTTTTGTTTTGTTTTTTTTTCATTTACTATGGAAACTGAGCTTTAAAAATGGTGTTTTTTTTTCATTACAAATTAAAATCCTTCAACCTTATTGTTGCGAAGAACCCAAATGCAAGTCATGCAACAGCCTCACTCATGCAAATAGTGTCTTCCCTAATTTTTAGACAACATTCCACGTGAAAACAATTGGAGCTTGGACAACCAGAAAAAATTGGAAGATGGAAACAAAAAAAGAAATCAATCACATCATTGCATTCCCTATCTTTGTTTACAGGCTGGATAGACCATACATCTGTATCATTAGTTCGCAGTGCCAGAAGCTGAGAAGTAGTACATTCTGAATTTATTTTCAGATATGCTATAATTAAAATGACACACCAAAAATAAATAAATAAATACATTAAAACATCGTACACACCAGTGAATAGGTAAACTATGAAGCTTGTAGACCATATATAAGTAAATGGAAAGATGAAGACAGGATCAAACAGTTGATAGTCAGAATAGCAAAAAGGTTTAGAGCTTTTAAGATCTTTTAAGATCTGTACTTTTCCTGGGGAATAACCACTATGTGCATACATTTTCAAAAGACAAAATAAGATGTAGTATGCTTCTAATAAAAACAGTACCAAACTGACCATTACTATTGTTTTCCTCTTCTGGAAGAGTATTCAAACAGCATGTACAGGTGACTTCATCTTTCATATGCTATCCTGAGAATTAATTTACAGCAAGATGCAAAGACAATACAAATATATCTGATACAAAGTCAAGATGGGAAAGCTAGTGTATGAGTTCAAAGAGGAGAGTGGTTCATACTTAAAGTAAAATCCAGTGGAACAATTTTAACTTATCTTCTATGTCAGAATTACAAAACATTCTCAAACTCTCAAACGTTAACAACCAGTATTCATGAAATGTCCAATAGTCACTACTATCATTTCATACACAAGGTTAAAGCAAAGAGTCAATGTAGCCCAGTCAAGGTTGTGTAGCTGCATACAATTCAAGATAAGAATTCAGATATGACTTTGCTGGGAGCCAATCATTCCAACAAATTGCTCCATATCACAGTACCAAGTTACAGTGGTTTTGGTTTATTTTGTTTTTTAACACATTATACATTTTTTTCTTATACAGTCATAGCAACTTTGAAATGACTGCCTCTAATTCTGAAGGGCAGCATACAACTATAACTATCTCATAAAAACAGGAAGCATCCTATAACACCAGTATAAGCCGCACAAGAACAGATGACTCTCACAGTTATTTGAAATGGTTTTGTTTTCATTAAGGCCAGTGATGCTGGATTGTTTTACACAGCTCTGGGAGCTGCAAGTAAAAAATGATTAATTTGAGGTAATCTAAATATTTATCATATTCAAACATCAAATAGTAACAAAAGGTTAATTTATCCCCATTACAAATAAAACTAGAAGCCCATAATGGATGTTCATATTGTCTTTGAAAAATTAATGGGCCAGAAAGGAAAAGCAACTATTTTTGTCAATTGAAACTCCAAGAAAATCAAATGTAAAAGTATTCTTAATGTTTAAAAAAAAAAAAAAAAA
>VXAB01004856.1:433220-454704 GCA_013399175.1 Odontophorus gujanensis
CCCCCCCCCCCCAATCCAGTTTTAACACTGTATGAAATGTACCGTCAATTTAGCGAACACGAGCAAATATTCTGTTCAACTTCAATAACTGTAGCTGCTTTAGGTTAGCATATTAAGTAAAGTAAAACATAGAAATAATCTCAGATTAATCGAAAACTATCAAGTGTAGAATTTAAGCATGCAAAACATTTACTTAAGTAGCCTTATTGAGGAAATTTACTTTTCAAAAGATGAACATAAAATGCAGTCATAAAATAATGTGCTACCTTGCAAGCAAGGCAGAAAAAAAGACATTTGCACTTGCAAGCTGTCCAGTATCTGTGCGGGCCATAGTTATTGGGCAGTTTAAATGCATTGGCTATTTTCTCAAATTTAAACAAATAAATGCAGCTTTACTTAGCCAGCAGGTTGAAGTTTCTATAACCATACGTCAAAAGTAAATTTCCTCTTTATTCTCTCCTATTACTTGTCTGGATTCAAATTATTATTTAAAGATGGAAATTTACTGCAAAAGCAAACATTATAATATCTGCATACACTAGGAACTATTAGGAAGCTACATTTAAATTACATAATTCAATTCAACCCCGCTAGCTTATAAGGTAAAGATTTAGCAAAGTGTGTCATATTCTTAGTGTATCTGAACATTCCACTAGAAAACAGGAGTCACAGAATTAAGGTCATTAAAAAAATTAAAAAGACAAGCTGAATAATGAATTAACCACATCACATTTACTGTGTGGAAGGAAGGGGGGGGAGAGGGGAAAACTACAAAAACAAAAAAACACCCCACACCTAAAGACAGCATCCCAGAATTTAGTCAGAGCACTACAAATTATCTGTGCCTAAATTTTAATAGAAAACCATTAAAGCTTAAATATCCAAAAAAACAGATGGGACATTCAGCAGTGGATCGTTGTATTATATTTTTCATAATAAAATGTGCCCTCTGAAGTCTGATATCAAAGTTCGCATTCCTTTGGTGATGACAGCAGCAGATGTTTGATGTTTGTAGATATTTCAAATTATTAGTTTGAACTTTGTAGACGTATCGAACTGCATCTGCCTCTATCAACAAACCCAAGATGCTTTATTTCTATTAAACAGATCCTTAATTCTACTAGGATGATTAAAGTAAAATAGAAAATAGTTTTTATTGATGTTCTTGCAATATGACCATTGAAATCTTTACAAAGTGAACCTATCAAGTACAAAGTTAATGTACTGTGCACAGATGTAAGTGTACTATCAAGATATGCACTTCTTTAATGATAAAAATTTGGTATTATTCAGCAACAGTGATGTCAAAAAGAGATTAATGTACTTGACCAGTGAATTTATAAATTCACATAAGGCACACCAGAATCAGTTTAAACATGTGAAATGCCTTTTGTAACAACATATGCAATAAAAACATGCTGTATACGGCCAATGGTTTCTCTAGCATTTTTTCTAGCACTCAAGTGTAGATTCTGGCTTCAGTAATATCTAGCACACTCTTGCCATACAGTCTTCTTTTCATTATTCTAGTTGAAGTATTCACCTTTTACTGTTTGATAAAATTGGTTCTCATTATGATGCACATACTATCACTTGATACTCTCTACTTCTCAGCACACGTAACTACTAGTGTCAATACATTGTAGTTAAAAACACACCAAAACAAGGCTTGCACACTACCTACAGTAAGGAAACAATTTTAACTAAAATCTATCAATTCAGAAGTCTGATTCAAATCAGCATGCCTAAAGCTATCTGTTAGAACCATAGCTTATTAGCATTAATTATTCTGGCTATAACAGAAATTTTCCATGTCATCTTTGCAGATCCTTGTGAGTTCATGAACTTCCTTGTGGAGGTTCACCACATGTAACACAGAACAAACCTAATGAAGCCTATGGCTGGTAGGATGAGAAGCACTGAAAAGAAATCTACAGATCTACTTGCAGATTTTTATTGGTTGCAAAGAATAGAAGAGGAATTAAAGCCATAAATAACATCAGCTGTGATGAAAGGGAGAAGGGATGGGCAAGATATAAAGATGATGAATCTCTTCTAAATAAGACAAGCAATTGCATGCTGTGAAAAATATATACAACACAAAGGTCCATTGTTTTAGGCAGGGTAATTATAATATGAAGACCATAATCATCAGTGGTTTTAGCAGTTAAAGAAATTTTAGTCAAAGGGGGGCTACTTAAAGTTACTCACATCAAGCATTTGGAGGATTGGGCTCATGCTGATACAAAGATCAATCAAGCGATGCACAGTTATCTGCAATTTTTACTTTTATTTCAAGGCAAGCTTATACTGTTTGACAAGAAACAGTGCCATCTGCTGACAAAAGAAGTAATAGCAGGAAAAGCAAGTAGACATCAACACCGTTACGTTTGCCTTAATAAAATTAGTTCCAGCTTCTAAAGAAGTGCATCCCCAGATTGTTTATGCACATTTCTTCTAGTATTGTCTAATCCTAATCAGAAGATGAGGAAGAGATGTTCTTTAAGTGTTCTGGCAAATCACAGCTCCATCCTCGAGCCCACTGCGCAATCCATAGCCTCTCCCTTTCACAGACTACAACCCAACATCCTGTTAAGTGTTACCTTCTACATACAACACGCTTACTTACAAAATGCTGATTTATGCTGTATTTTTTAGACCATGTATTTGTATTAGCAGAAAAGTCAGGAGCCAAGTATGAACTCAGAGTAAAAACACTTTCGTACATTCAGAAAAATGAGGCAACTATGGGATTGTGCTGTTTTTTATTGTGTTTTCAATGGAGAAATACATCATCTGTTTACAAAATAGCTCTTGAAAAATACAAGGAGTACAGATACTATAAAACAAAGCAAACTCCAGTCATGAGACACTACGTACATCATGCGAAAGCAACAGTCTGATCTCCAGGTTATGAAAACTAGAATTAAAAAGTCACTATACAGAAAAGTTCCAAGTTCCCAGCTTGGCAAAACTTGGGTGCAGTTACATGAAACGTTTAATAAAATGAAAAAGATTTTTTTTGATGTGTAAACAAAATGACAAGACTAAAATTGTGCCTGGTAATTTCGATCTAAATTCCATAGCTACACAAAATACACAGACACCTTGTACACTTCAACTGTTAATATAACCTTCTTTGGGAGGTGGACAACAGCAGGCTGCACAGGGCAAGGAAAAGTGAAGATTTGTATACTAGACTTCTTAGACAAATGGCAAAAGAAAACCTTTAGTTACTGCACAGCCTAAGTAAAAGATAAGCTACACTCTGACTCTGGAGAATTAATTTAGAAGGATAAGGGGAAGAGTGTAAGTAATTTAATTTTAACATGAAAGATGCACGTGTAAAGAGCATGGAGCACAATGGGAGAAGAGAGTTCATAAAACATGCTAATCAAAGTATGGGAATATGATTTGATATCCCACGTATTTCAGACTAAGTAACAGTAACATGAAGTTTGTTATCTACATTTGTTATTACCACTGATATCCCTCATACTCCTCAATACTGCTGTTTTTTGCCATGAGAGATTCAGTTCTTTCAGAAGAAATAGTTGTTACTTATCTTTTTTTATAGGACTATAGAACAAAAAAAATAGGAGTAAGAGAGTTTAGTAGATGTCAAGTGCTTACTAGGAATATGATTTTTAAAAATTCAATGTTGTTCAGTATATGTAAAACTATTTCTGATGAGTCATCTAAAAACAAAACATTTAAAATTCTTGGGGAAAAATCTTTTCTCCTTTATTTAAAATCTGAACCTTTTAAATGCATACAGAACTTCCATGGAGTGTACAAAAATCATCTCATATTTAGTGATTCAAAGGCCATCAAGACAGGTGTTACACTTCACAGGCACACATATTTACTTAAACACTTCAGTGATGGGACAAACTTTTGAATTTGTGCCTACAGGCCACAAGGTATTATGATTACATAAGGGGAAACAAAAAACAAAAAACAATATTATGGTCTGGCTTGTTTTTATTTTGTATAACTATTGTCCTATACGGTGCATACAAGCTGCAATAAAAACCCCAACACTAAATGCAAAAGCTTTTCCCAAGAAATACAATAAAGAGCTCAAAAAGGAAATAAGTTTGATTAGTTCAAAGGAAAGTTTATTCGCTGTTTGACTGCTGAACTGTATGCACCTTAAAACAATCCTATAAATAAAAGTAGACAACATCTTAATCAAGTCCCACCAATACCAAAAACTTCCCAATTACTTCCTCAACATATGTCTCATTACCCCAGGATTGGACATTCCACTTGAAAGGCTTACTGCTGCTTGATGGCAGTTGAACTAGATATACTATACACTTTGTCTTCAATGTATAGCATATCATAGATCATCATCCCATTTGCAGATTACTACTGAAGAGATTCTTCAATAAAATGAAAATGCATCAGCTGAAGATCTAAGATTAGTCATACTCCAATAAAAAAAAAAGTACATAAAAGTGCATTTAAGGGACTCTTATGCCAGTTTTATCTCAATTTTGAAACAATGCATCAAACAAATTCAATCAGTATGTCAAATATGGATACAAATAGTGTTCATGTTTTTAAAGGCAGTAATCCTTTGAAATACTTAATGCAACTGTTGCTAACACAATAATAGTACTCCTGGCTTCACATACTAACCTGGACTTCCAATCAAGTGGTGACTTCAGCCCAGAAAGGGAAGTGCACAAAATATACCTAAATCCATTTCCGATCACGTTCTACTCTTGCACTCTCTGTTCTCCTTTTTTTTTTTCCTAGCATTAGAAGACAACAGGTTGAGTTGGCAGATATTGTTTATGGACCCCTGAGGTTGTTTTTACCGGTTCAATCTCAATTTTATCGAATTCTTGATAACAGGAATAGGATTTGCAGGGAGAGCAGGGATATCTGAAAGATCTGTACTGGGTGTTTTCTGAAAAGAAAAGAAGAAGTTTGGTTGCATTTTAACAGTAAATTACAGGAATATTGTAGAAATCGGCACCAGCGTTCAACAACAAATCAAATCTTCAGGAGTAATTCAAAATATACCAGGATAAGGATAATTACAAACTACAAATACAGAAGCAGATATTCCCTTTGTCTACAAAGCCATTTTTAACAAAGATTTGTGCCACTTTCTCTTTCGAAGCACACATTTCCTTTTTCCACAACTGCAAGAAATTAGGAGGTGCTGCAGAGAAAGCTGAGCCTACTAAGAGTCCGTATCATAATAAGGACATAATATCCATGTAATAAGGGTGACATCTACTATCAGATGAAGATGTTTAATATTTCAAGATTGCTATGAATAACTCAGTAACTCTGTAACACCCTTCCAGATTGAAGATGAGATGGCTGTCCCCTATGCAATTTGTGTCTTTGTACATTTATACTTCAGATTGTTTAAGAATACTTACTGGCCAAATTTCCAAAATGAATTAAAATAGATTAACATGGAAAAGGTATGATAAAACACTGCTATTGACTAGGAAAATAATCCCACCTTGAAAATAATCTGGATACTTTTGTTTCCCTTAAAAGAATTAAATCCTGTTTGCCAAAGTTGTTTCTGAAGCCAAATAAAGAAAAATGCAGAAAGCAAACACTCAATATTCCATATAATAAATTGATTTCTTATATGCTTAAGAAGCCTCTATTTTTAAGCTGGTATCTTCTTTTTTCTTCCGCTTCTGCATATTTTACTTGACATCACAATAATCCAGTTGTTACTTACTACTTCATGCAATTTAACAGAAAATGTTTTCTTATATTCTAAACATTCAAAATTAGTATAAAACACATTTCACACATGGGAAAAACTGCATTAAAGTGACTACTCTGACCTGTTGCTTCATTAAAATGAATCAGCAGACTATGCTGATTGACATGATAGCAAAACACAATCTCACAAAGATTCACAGCACAATAGCTCCTTACACTCCTTCACCACAGTGAAGTGAGATAGCTGGCTAATGAACTATCAGATCAGATACTCTCTCTCTCCCCTCACACCAAATATCAGAATCTGAAGCTACATTTCTCACACTTTCAAGTTCTACCAGGACATCTCTGATAAGTAGCTATTTAAAGCATTTTTTCCTTGTCTGAAATGATTATTCTGTGATGTGCAAAGCACAAAGGAATAAACTGAGCCCCTTACTTTGAAGGCACAATTCAGAAGAGCAAATCCAGCTTCGGTCAGTTTGTATGGCAAGCCATACATATTTAGCTACAATGCATATTCAATAAGATCAATGATCATCTAAAACACAAGAATCGTGACAGTAACAACAAGCAACTTTATTTTCATTTTGATATTTTCAGCACAGACCAACAAATAGAAACAGAAATCCACTGTTTCCAAAGCCAGTACCTGAGGAGCTTGCAAAGTTGTCTGAAGATGTTCCATTTGGGAATTAATATTCAATTCTGTCTCCATTAGCTCCTAAAAATAAACAGAAGAGGAATCATGTCTAAGGCCTTACTGAAGTCCAGAACAGATGATATCAGTGCCTCTTCCCTTGTCCACTAACAGAGTTAAAAAGCAACAAGGCTGTCAGGCAAGACCCGGTTTTGATGAAGTCATACTGTTTTCCCAGATCAGCTCCCTCTCTTCCAGATATCTTATCTTTTCTTCCAGGAGGATCTACTCCGTGACCTCAGCTGGCACAGAGATGAGGCTAACAGGTCCTGGATCACCCCTTATACCTTTCTTAAAGCGAGTGCCACTGCCTTTGTTCTGCTTTCCAGAGATTTCACCTGATCACTGTAATTTTTCAAATATCACTGAGGGTGGCTTGGCAAGTACATCAGCAGCTCCCTCAAGACTCTGGAATGCATCTCATTGGGATCCATAGAATGTTCAAGTTCCTCAGGCCTGATCTTTATTTACAACAGGATGGGCATCACTCCCCACTTCTCACCTTTTCAACCATCCACTCAAAGGTTCTGTGTGACAGTCACTAGCGAAGACCGGGGCAAAAAAGTTGCAGAGAACCTCAGCCTTCTCCTTTTCCGTTGTTACTAGCCTGCCTGCATTGCACACTGCGGGGGACACATCCACCTGCACTTTGCTCTTCTAGTTGATATACCTATAGAAGCCTTTCTTAGCCTTCTTTCTGCCCTTTGCCAAGTCCAGTTCCAGCAGGGTCCTGGTTATCTTGACCTCATCTCTACAGTCTAGCAGCATCCCTATACTCCTCCCACGTTACTTGTCCATGCTTCCACTGCCTCTGCATTTTCTTCTTGCTCTTCAGTTTGACCAGCACATGAAAGAATGTTATGCCCACTAGGAATTTGACAGCAACACAAGCCTTCTCATTTGTCATTCTCATTCTCACTTCTCATTTGTCCACTGTTAAACCACCTGTAACTTTAAAGCAGAATTTTATAGGAAAATATTGTGTGTCACTCAATTTATTAAAGAGAAAGCGCAGTATCAGATTAATAAGATGAATGTATTTCTTACAAATTTGACTGCTTTTCCACTATTATAAATTGAGTAAGTTCCTTCAATGCTATACAACTAAGCTGAAGTCACTGAATTCAGTTCATAAACAGCTGAAGATCAGGACTAACTTCTGATGCAAACAGTTGAGAAACTGTTTCAAGAACTGAACATCAATTTCATCACTCAGTAATGTTTTTTAGCAGCCCCTCTACACTTATTACTACAGGCCAAATTAACCTAAATCCCTACAGATAACCTCATCTTCTTGCCCCACTACAGTTTTCAAAACTAGGAGACTGAAGATATTTTAAGAATTGTTTGTGGATAAAGAAGCCAGAAGAAAGGTTAATTCCTTAAGCCCACTTGTACAAAGGTTACAAATAAATACCACGTTTTTAAATTCACATTTACACAGATCTGTTACCGTGCAAATTGATGGTGAGTATAAGGCCAAATTCACCATTCCGCCAGAATAGTTTTCCTGCTACTTTAGTAGATTAAATCAGTTTTTTGTAAGATCACACGAATGTCAGAGCCACTTTTTCAGTGGGACATTAAGCAGGACTGAATGACTAAAACAGATCAGTGGGACATTCTCCTTCTAATGAAAGCCTGTAATTTAAAACTGCATGAAATAACAAGCCACACCCTACTAAAACAGGTGCATTTCAAAGCAGAAAAAAAGAAGCCTATGTTAGTTGAGAAGTCCATTCCCCCATGTCCTACCATACAAATTAAGGACATAAGATTTAGAGAAGACTACAATAAAGCCTAACAGGATTACCTACAACTTCTATAATGATGTGTATCCAGAGGATCTGTTTTCGACATTAGGATTAAATGCTTACAACCATTTCTGCCTTCACCTGTCTCGAGTTTAAAGTGATTTCAAGGTGACTAAATAAGATTTTTCACTGAAGGGTGTGGAAATTAAACCCACATATTAACGCATTATTAGTTACTTTAATTTCTAGGAATATTTTCCACAGTATTCCAAGACTAACAAGATGTGTGCAACAAAAAAACAGTATAAGTGGTTACCAAAAAGCTAAGGACATACCATCACCCTTTCTACTTGCAGTAAGCAACAATATATCCTGGCAATTAACAAGACACTGTAGGGGCACGCTTGGATCTTTGAAAGTCCCCAGAGGCTTTGCTACAACTGCATAAAGTACTTTATCTATCACAGAAGACTTTATATAGCACCATTCGTTTCCCCACAGCCTAAGCATGGGCAAGTAAGCAACCAGATTTTTATATGCTATGCATAATGAAGTGTGAACGACCAGCAAAAAAACAAACAAAAAAAAAAAACAGTCACTATCGACTGTCCTATGTGTCAATGCACATGAGGTGAAGGTAACCTAATATGAGGTAACATACTGCAATTTGTTAACAAAACTTTTGAAGAACAACATATACATGAATTTGATGACTTTAATGGAGTATCTATACTGTATCTACAATACTACCAGTCACTTCTAGGGTAAAAAAAAACACAGTGATTTTCATAAGAGCTGCAATTAACATAGACAAAATTATATAGAGCAGAGATAAATACCTTTGTTTCAGGCTCGTTCACATCTATACAGCTAGTATTTTCACTTATTTCATCCTGCTGAAATGCACAGAAAATCAGAAATTATTAACAATGATGAAAAAGTTAGTTAATTAAACAAGAAAATACATGGAGACAGAACTAATTGCAAGGTATTTATAATGTATTATACATTGCTTTTAAGATTAGAATTTAGAATCTACGTATTTGTGTTGATATAGCTTTTTGTGTCACATGATGAGTATCAGCATAATACAGAACAGTAACACCTAGTAAGCTGAATACATAAAGATGAAATCAGAGTAGGAAATACGCAAGCTAACAAAGTATTTGAAATCTCGAATACGAGAATTAGTACTCAGCAGAAATTAATATTCCTATTAATAGTTTTGGACCCTCTAATGCTACAATCTCAAAATCTCAAATACCTCTTCCATTTTCATTTTCTTGGGAGAATCTTCTTTATGGGGAGAAGATGTCCTTTTCACTGCTGTGACAGGGTTAGGTGTTTTTGTTGCAATATTTCCTGAAATTCTGGGTGGTGGATTTAATAGATGTACTGAGGAAGCAATTCTAGAGATGGTAGGCTTTGGTGGTGGAGAAATGGCTGGTTGTGTGGCAGTTTGAGGAATGCTTTCATTTGAAGAACCTACAGGCAAATAATTTTAAGAGCTTCAGCAAGATTACTTAAGACAAACATTTCAGTTTCCAGTCACTAGTCTATACCATCATTAATCAAACAGGTTTCAAGGAAGTGGAGAAGTTAGTGGTAAAAGTATTCCATTTGTAAGAGCAAACGTTTAGTTTCAAGCAAATTCTAAAAAGAAAACTCACATATCAGACACAAGGTAGTGATACCAGTAACACTCTGCTAGGCCTAATTAGCCCTGCTAAACAGCAGATTATACTAGCCAGGTGAAGCTCTGCCCTCATATATCTATAATGTTCTTGGTACCCAAAGTGTTACTGCTTCCGTACGCAGCCACATATACATTGCCTATGAATGCCTTAAATCAACTCTAAGGCAAATCTGATACTCCCTTTTTCACAGAAGCCCTGAGTTTATCATTGCTCAGGCCCAGAGTACTATGAAGTCAGAGAGAGCAAGATAACCACCTGACATTCTCTACACCCTTTTGAAAAATGTTCCACTTGACAAAGTAATACCCCATCAGCTGCCTATCTCAAAACAATATGCATATATATATATATCTGTATGTTTTTCCTCTATTCCAGGATGAGTTAAAATTACACACCTACTCATATTTATGCACTTGTGACACGATAAAAGAAATTACAATCACATGACTCCACCATCCTACATTTTTAAGACTGATCCTTTTGGAAAGGATAACCAGTTGCAATTCCTTTTGCATCTGCCTTGCTTCATATATACAGCTAAAGTGTATATGAGCAAACAAAACAATAAACAGACACTGTTGCACAAATGTTTTGCCATGATTTTTCAAGTCTAAAAATACAAGTTAATCTGTATATCATGCACTTTACAGCGCATCTTTAATGAAGACCTTAGTAGAAGAAATACCACTTTACAGAATCAATAGAAGCAGTTTATTACACCATTTTCCTTACCCCCTGAGCTTTCACTGGAATTGGTTTGTGGCACAGTGACTTCAGAAGCCTGTATGTTGGTCACAGATGCTGCTGTTACAGCTGGCGCAGGACTGCTTCTGCTAAAAGAGAAAAATGAAATAAAATGCTTAACATGAGTAAAGCATGCCTATACTGTTATCCACCACTGTATGTGTGGCCATTACAGCTGAAACAACCTGCATTACAGAGCACAACATGTAGTTTTATGCCATAGTGTGATGACAAAATTGAGCACTAGCCATCTACAAAACTTGAGCAATGACAGTTTTTTAGAGTGGCAAGAAGTTTTATTTAAAATAAAAGGTAAAAATTCAGGCAACTCTGATCAGATGAGATGCAGAGGGAGTAAAGCAATTACTTTCCCATGGGACAGAACAAGGATGATATACAAGGACTGGGAAAGAAATCCTCTTCTCATGAACTATGGAAGCAGTGCATGTTTAAAAATAATACTAGGAAAGTTATACTTCAATTGTGACATGCTAGATACCAGGCTTGCCCCAAAACTCCGCCCCTCACTCCTCAACTCCCTGTTTATCACTTCTCACAGTTCTACTACTATGATAACCAAGTTTTTATTTCACCTTTTCTACACTCTTGTATCCAATCTTATAACTCCTCGTCTTAAGTCCAATGCTCTGCTGCTCGCCATCCCACAAACACAGTCCTGCTCCAGTGTTCAAACTAGAACTACAGATGTGTTCAAGTTCCAGTCTGAAATATTTGCACCCTGACATAACAGTACTATCTTGTGAATGCACTACTTGCCATACTTAAACACAACTCAGGAACAGAAAGTGGCCTCAAGAGTGAAAGTCTTCATTACCCCTGAGAACTTCCAGAACTGTTCAATGGGCTCGTCTTCATAGCACTAGTAGGCGAAGGCACAGACGTGCTGTTATCACTGTCCATAGACAAGTCTAAGCTGCTGTCGTTCAGAGCTGCCAATCTGACTCCTTCTGTTGAATGCTGCCATCCACAACATAAAAGAAAGTTATTAGTCTTAGTAAAGGGCTTTAAAAAACAAAACAAAACAAAACAGTCTTGAGATTCAAAAGACAGTATTTCAGTCACGCAAACTATTAGCCATTACATATGTGAAGAAAATAAATGAGTGATCTAACAGTGATAAGCTTTCATCCTGAGTTAAGTATGAACGTATGCCAAGCTAAGCACATACATGTGCCTTAAATATAGTTATTTTAAGAAGAAATCTGATAATAGGACCAATGTAAAATACAGAACACAAATGGACAGTTTTCTAATCTTTTTAATATGTAAATAAACTACTATCATGCCACTATACGCATTTACATTTCCCATATTCAAAAATCAAGTAAAGATTCAATGATGTTTAAACAGAGGATTAACTGCTACTGTATTTAGTGATTGTCATTTTGGCTTTATTTCAAGTTTCTTTATTCTTCACAGCTCATAGATACTAATTTTACACTAACTTCAAAATTAACTGTAATGTAAAACAAAATCTACATTTTTTGAAAGACCAAAATGAATACAAAGAACTTAGAAGACCAATCTGAACAGCAGAAGTATCACTGCTGAGTATCAGTGGAGGACAAAAACCCTACTATGACATGTTACTATTTAAAAAGATGCATTACTTAATATTTACATTGTTCTCTGAAATGTACTGAAATCAAGCATAAGTCTGTTTGTAATAAAGCATCTTCTATATTTTAAAAAAGTGTTCAATACAAAGCACCTACAGTAAAAACAGTTTACCTTTTTCTTTTTCTGAAGCACATGATTAGGTAGCAGTTGGTGAAGTTGCTTACGTTTCACATGCCTTGCTGCAATCTTCATATCCATCTCAAACATCTTGCTGTTTATTGCTTGCCTATAAACTACACAATTAGAATAACATTAATATGTATCAAAATAAGTCCACTTACTTGACCAAGAAGAAATGATTTGTATTACAGAATATTTGCCACTCTCAAGAACACCCTCCGTAGAAAAAAAATGGTCTACTATGCTGTATGGGAACTGCTGAATCACGGCCTGAACCACTGATTGGTCACCTGAGGCGAGCACCAAGTCAGCCACAGGAGCACAGGTGAAGGTGATATACCTGTGTGACTGGAAGGGGTGGAGCCTGGCTCCACCTCTCCCCAAGCCCCATTTAAGGGCTGACCACCACCTGGGAAGGATCTCTTCTTGGAGATCCCTCCCATGTGGAGCCCACGGCGAGCCTCTGTCATCTTAAAGGTGAGCCACCCTCTTTTGCTAGCTGTCTGTGTATCATCCATATAGGCCTATTAAAATATACCATCCTCCATACTATTTTCATTGAAGCACCATCCTTGGGGGTTATTTACCCTACATATGCCAACACTGGCAATACAAATGTCACGCTATTTGCTAATTTTACTGTTTAAACTGCATCAAAATTCAAATTATTCTAATAAGTATAAATTCAGAAGTTACCCTAAGAGAAGAGATGTAAAAACCTCTCACTATGAAACTTTTAAAGAGGACTGAAGTAACTCTTTTCCAGCAGTTGACAGAAATATCCAGTTAAGTATAAAGTAAAGAAAACCCAGATACTTCCATAAGAAAATGCCTCAGAAAGTGTATTCTACATTGCAAACATCTTAGAATGTCCAGATAATATAAGTCATGAGTAAAGGAAATGCTCAACTACCAGTTTCCTCTTTTAGAAAGAGCTGGAGGCACGTAACAACTAAGCATTAATAGAGATAACAATCAGAAGCTGATTTAAGTATTTGTAAGGTGCAGAAAAAAAAGTCTTTCATTCAGAGAAAAACTAAGAACAAAGTACTTGTGAAAAATCCCAAACTAAAGTTAACTTTAGATTCAAAATCTGAATCTTTGACAGTATAACCGAGATGAACAACTAGCCAGTTAGCACACACAGAAGTAAAAGATCCATAAAAGCATGTTTCTATCCTGTTCCGTAGCATGCTGGAAAGCATCAGTTTTCTCATGTTCATAAGTAGCATTTGAATTTCTGCTCTAAGGCAAAGAAAAATAAAGTAGGCAAGACTTGTAGCATTCACCAAATTGTTTTGTTCTGAGATCCATTAATACTTTGCTGAAGGCCAAAGATGTAAGGATTTTAACAGTGAGCAGTGTTCATTAAAAAGCTCATGGCTTTCGGTCACTGCTTTGAGAAACAGACTAGGCATTACACCATTCCTGAATTCTCAGAATATACTTTAGCATTTTAATGACATCTGAAAGATCTCTGTTCATCACTTCAATCAGTAATAATCAAACATTTGTTAATCAGTAGCTTCTAGAAGCATTACATATCACTAAAACTGTTTTACACTAAATAACACTAACTCCTTACCTGAATCTTTCTATTTCTAGGTACAGTTCTACTAAAGAAAGAATAGATTATGGGAATAAAAAGACAAGCAGCATCATTCACCCAGTTTCATACCTGAACATCTGTATATAAAACTCACCTGTATCTGTAAATGACTGGATGTCGTAAGTAAGATCAACACTCAAATTCTCAGAATTTTCAGTTTTCTTGAACACCAACCCGATCACCCACATTGTACGGTATTCTTCCCTGCAGAATGTTACATAAAAGTTATTTTTGACACCATCCGCCAACAGGGATATCAAGTTATTTGCCGCAATAGCTCGTTCTCTGTTTTAATTCCACCAGCACTGGGGAGACATGCATACATAGAAAAGCAAAAGCCAAAACCTGGCTTGATGACATTGCTGCTTCATTTCAAATACAAAGAAATCATGAAACAGATCATCTCCATCAAATTTAAACTCAGATTATCAGTAAAGAGCATATTTAACTAACTTTGTTTCTGCAAAGATTCTCTCATTTATATAAGAGTTACGACTAGCCACTGCAATCACACAAGAAATAGGAGGCAGGAGCTTTTCAGCATGTGACCTTCAAGTCAAAATATTAACATATTTGTTGACTAAATTTCAATTTTGCATCTAAGTTTGTTTTCAACTCTCAAATTTCTTAGCTCTAACTGACAGCAAAGTGCAGTTTTCAGGTAAGAAACTGTCATTTTGATGGCTTACTTTCAATTATTATACACTGAAAATGAACTAACAGATTATTTTATAGAATGCATCAGAACACCTCAAGGCACTTGATATTTTAACTCCACATATTCTCCTTGTAAGACTATTTCAGAACAATTCCACTTTCCAATCAATTACTGAACAAATTTTAAAAAGAAGGTGAAGAACCATACTTTATTGACATTAGAAAACCTTCAAAAAGCCTTTCCTAATAGCTTAGCCACGACTATCTATGCAGTTCTATATGTTTACCCACTAAAATGGTGCTAAGTTTTAAGCCTTCTTTTATTCATTTTTCACTTGGAACAAATATAACGCCTGTATTTAACTTTCTAAAGAGAATAGTTTACTGTCATTTCAAGCAGTTGACGTCTGGGAAAATACAGTATGAAAAGTAAACAAGGTTTTTCACAAATTCCCTATTTCTCCATTCTCATAGTTCACAAAAATTACAACTCCTTATGAAGGCAACTGCAACACTACCTAGACAGAAACTGAAGTCTTAAAAAGAGAACTTTTAGCCCTCACAGTTCCAATCATTGTTTTGAGTGGTAGAAGACAGGAAGTGAAAGAAATCAAAAAACCATATACAGTACTGGAAGCACTAAGTGCTTGGCCTTCCCTCCACTGTTTACAATCTCTAAGAAATCTAGCATCACCTCCTACAAATTTTAAATGATATGCAACACCCCTGCTGAATCTTACAGCATCCCATCTACTTAAGTTATTCAGGATTCACTTCTACAGTGTTTGATGTTTAACTCAATTCTAAGTGCTGCACTGTAATTAAAATTGTCATGCCAGCTAATAACAGGACAGTCCACTAACAGTAGCTAAATAACAGTAGATAACGAGTTACTACTATTTGCAATTATGCAATTACCACAGTTATTAGCAAAATACATATTCCTTCTTTAAGATTGCTTTCCGGCTTGGATACATTCTTAAATAGAACAAAGAGTATCTGATTTTATAAACTTATAAACAGTTTAAAATTGTATGCCTTTAGACTTTGTCATGAAAAATTGACCTAAGATTCTGAAAAAAATCTTAGCTTATTGATTAACGTATTTTTGCTTACTTGTCAGGATTCTCCTTGGGTGCTGGGAATGACTGGGGATTCACATGAGCCAGTGTAATGAACTCGTTCTTCTCCAGGTTTCCAACCAGAATACGGATTTTTGATTCCACCAAACCCACCCTGCATAAATGTCATTCATTAGTAAGTTCTCATTAATATGTAAAGTTCAATACTTCTGTTTCATAACAGGCAGCAGTCCTTAGCATTTTGCTTACACAAGTTAACAAATGGACTAATGCTCTATACATGACAAATTCACATCAGTAAGCAGAGTATGCGTCTTGCAAAATGTTGCACACAGCAAGCTCTGAAATGAAGGATGCCCTGAAGCATTGTGATCATCTTCTACAGGTGGACTTAAATAGCAACCTATTAAATATAAGTAATAAGCAAGCAGAAAAGGAACTCCCATTTAATTTCTACAATTTTCTTTTCACTTCATATGCAGAATTTTAAAAGTAAATTTCCAAAACCTGACAAGCTTAGTTCTTTAATAAAAAAAGGAATGGGGAGATTTTTAATTTGATAAACAGTATTTCTAGAGATTGAACACAGACCTACTCACAACTGTTTATTAAAGCATATAAGGCTTAAGAAAATAAGATAAGTGAACGTGGCAGTACTGAAAAGAAGCATAATTAGGCCAATAGTTCTCCTGCTCTAATCCCTCATTCTTATTGTTTCTCAGAAACACATCTTCATCACTGTCAAATTTTGAAACTGAAAAATAGTATTTTGAAAGTTTCAAATTGTTTCATTAAAAATATACCGCGTAGCTCCATGAATTCAAGGCTGACGATCTTTAATCTGACTTTTTGGTTTTGTTTTAAATAATAGTAAGCATTGTACTCACCATTCTAGTCGTTGTTTTTCTGTCGGTGCACTTGCTAGAAGTACAATATAATGCCTTTGGAGATAAAGACAATATGCTATTCTAATTATGCTTCTAAAACTAGACAGTCAAAGTTTAATATTAACATTACTAAGATCTACATTGCAAACTACAGATTATTAGCTCAATTTTATTACAGCGTATTTAAAGTGGACAGAGGAGCTATGTTCCCCTAGCACGTGACTACAAAATTTCTCATAGCATTTCAAGTTTTAGGAATAGTTGCAGTAACACTTGAATAACCTTAATAAAGGGCTAGGAACATAGCACCAATTGAAAAACAGCACAGAAGCGCTTCAAAACATAACGAGAATGGGGGATTCAGCTACTATTGAGTCCTTGCAAGTAAAAACAATTGTTCAACTACCTTTACGTACACTGGTTGCCTTTTAACATTATATCTGGAGTATTTCAATGAGAGGTTACTACATATTCATTCAAAGTCAGAAGTAACACTGAATTACAGCTCACAAAAGCTTAATAACCTCATTTTAGAACTGTCTAAACATGCTTATCTGGAATTCTACAAGCAGAAAAATGCTTCCTCTGGTGACAAATTCGTAAGCACCAAATTATATTCCAGGATAGTCAGTATTTGCCCACCGTAACCACGTTTCAAAGAAACAAAATACAAAATAAAAATGGTATTTTAAACAAAGCCACCTACGATGGTAGAAAAAAGAAGACAATTACCATAAATTCAATAGTAACAAAACAAAAAACCCTTTCTTTTAACATGAGTTTAAAATTGTGGAGCAGGTGACAACCTTACATGTCTACAATCAGACTTTTCTGAGCTTAGGATGCTCAAGCAGACTCCCAGCTAAATCACCAGATTGCCTTTACTCACTATACCGATATGGTCTACTTAGGTATTCCCCAAGCAGGATTTAAAGGTCCCTAATAACATGAGGGTTTATACACTTGCACTTCTACATCACAAAGAGAAAAGTGAAGTCATCGCTGTTGGAAAAAACAAGGTGCAAAGAGTACTCATGCTACAGACCTTCAAACTGCAGCAGCAGATCAAAATCAATAGGCCAAACTGGTAACTACACATTTGCTACTTAGCCATATAGATGGGATACAACAGAAAGAGGAAAAAGAGTCCCTGATGAATGCCATGGGTCTTAAAATTCAGTCAGCAAGTATCACTGAATTACATCGATTCAAAATGAGATTCAAAGAGACTGCTTCCCCTTTTAAGCAGCGTGTTTTATCAACTTATTTTTGCATTTTGGCGGTACTAACCTCCTCATACAAAAAGCATTAAGGAGCTTTGCATGTTGTTTTACTGAAGACATTTTCCTTTCAGTTCCCTGTTAGGATACCATGACTATTATCACTTTTATTCCTAAATCTCAGAATTACTGCTTAGGGCAAAAAAGTGAGGGAGATGCTTAACAGAGTTTTTCCAAAACATTAGATCTGAGAGCACACATTGCCATCTCAACTGGAATTTAGTGTTGATGCAGGAACCTTAAAAAAGCAAACATAAGAAAACTAAAAACATTAAAAAATAAAAATCAAAATCAAACAAACACCACAGAAGAGAATTAAGAGTCCATTTCTCAAATTCCATTAGTCATTCTTATATGGAATATAAGTCTTAGGCATTAGTTATTAGGTATTTCAAATACGCATTTCTTCTAAGGAGCACTAGAATATACTATCATACATAAAATTTCTACATTGCTACCTATCACATACATACATATACTAGTGGATTTCGTTTAATAGAAAAGACAACCTAGTCTTTTAGATGTTTTCAATCACATATGAACTGAATCAGAGACAAAACTGCAAGTATTTGAAGAAACTCATGCTTCCCGGTAATTACTATAAAAACAGACATAAAAAATGTGGATTTCACACTCATGAGTCTCAACTAAGCTGGTAAACATAAAAAAAAAAACTTACAAAAAAAAAAAAAAACCTTCTTTATGAGAATGGTATTTTTGCCAGGGTAGTGCTAGCCACATTTAACTGAAAAATGCGAAAACACAAAAATTGCAAAATTGCCCCCTGCATTCCAGCAAATACATGTGTTAGTTGTGCTGAGATTGAATTAATCACTGTAAAACCTCTATAGCCATTTTCACAAAGACTTAGTTATAAAACAGCTTGTACTGATGAAGATATACTTGGCTTAAGGGTTCAAGTTCTCACTGCTAAACTTTAGAAAGTCACTTAGTTATCTGTTCTTTGTTTCTCATTTCATGACAAAAAAGAAAGTATCCGTTACTTCACAATAAGAGACAAAAAAAGAAGTTACTACCTCCCAGTGGTGCTCACCCAAGATGCACATATTAGTTGGAAGTACTTATTTTGAAAAGGAATTTGTGCTGCTTCTTTCTCACAGTCTCCCTGTCAGCATTAATTTCTCATATGAACAACTGAATGCAGACATTATGGAACTGTCTTGTATACACACAAAAAAGTGAAGTACTTTTAAAAGTCATAAGACTTCCTGAAAAACCTAAGAGCACACCAACTTGTTCATTTGCATTTATCTGTACTAAGATTTCCAGGATTTACACTTAAAATTACCCACTGCTTTAAAGCCCTACCAAGGCTAAAAAGCTTTCTAAATTCTACTCAGATTTATCTATTTAGTAGGATGTATCTCAGTAACAAAGAAAAACATACAGCTCTTCAAATGTATTTAAGTTTTCTCAATCACCACACTACCCTCTTGGTTTAACATTTCCAATCATTTCATTCTCATGAAACAGTTCATAGTGACATTACATCCACCTGAAATAAACCCTGTCATCTCCTGGCAAATTATTATAGCCAGCAAGCGTAATTCATTACTGTTTTTCCACTATCTCAGAATTTAGAACTGTACAAAGGGGAGAAAGCACATGATATAACTCTCTCACTCCATGTAATTGCAGATGTTTTAAAAAAAAAATCAAAATACATAAAAGATTTCCATATTTTCCCAATCTCTACTCTTGCCATGCAGGTATGCATTACCCTCCAGATTTCTTTTGTCACACACATCCCTGAACTCTGCTTACTTTAAACAAGGCTAATAAGGCAAAAGTGATTAGGATCAAATTAAATGTTTAGCTATTTCTACTGGAGAGTGAGAGAAGATTACTAACGCTATGCTTTAAGGGAAGAAATGCTTTTAAAAGGTATGTTTTAGAGCAAGGATAAGATTTACCATTATATAGAAGAATACTACACAAAGCTTTGAGCTTCAGCAGGAACAAGAGAATGACACACACAATTTAAGTAAGAAGAGAGGATGAAGGGGGGCAGTAAAATAGATATCTAGTTTTCAGATGGAGATCTGACCAATAAAATCATATTTTGTTACATGTCTACGACTGCATTTATTTTCTAACAGCTACTAATCAAGTTTTAAATTAACTTACTATGATATAACAGGAGGTAATTTAAGTTAAAACATGCTCAATAATACCATCCAGAGTTAAAAAGAGAAAAAAGCAAAAATTGTTTTCAAAACATACAAAATCTGAATATTCAGTGCAGGCAAAAGCAACTTCTTGTGGCACTGATACATTTGGTACAGCTGATATACACAAAAAAATACCTGATGAAATTGAGATTTCAAATAACATTTAATGTTTCTTTCAAAAATAGGAAAAATATTACAGGGAACATATTAGAAGGAGCATTGTCTGATTTATCTGCAGCCCATTTCTAACTACAAAAAATAACAACTTTGAGCATTTTCAAGTTTTACCCTCTAAGTCACAATATAAAAGCCATCCAATGTTTTGAAGCTTTTATCATGCAAAAGGTACAGAAACAAAACACAGACACATTATGAAGGTCATCAGTCTCTTTTAATGGGGGAACTGTATATTTCAATCTTGTTTAGATTAGTACATAACCAACCAACCACCCAGCACAGAAACAGCTGTAAAGTATGTTTGATTTCAAGAAAAATGGGTCTCCAATTTCAATTGAGGGCAAAGAAGATGTAGTCCGTATTTTAATAATCCATATTTATTATAAAAATACAACTTTCATCAAGTCAATATACATTTAACAAGCTTCTGCCCCGTGAGTATATTACTAGAAACCCTAAAAAATGTTGTGTGAACTTCAATTTTCCTCTTATTGTAGAAACATCACAAAATTAGAGAAGCTAGATGTGAAAGTGTATTAATAAAGAGCCAAAAGCTTAAAGCTTTAATGAAAAAAAGTCCAGCAGTAACTAGTACATCTGGTAGTTAGTCAACACAATTGCAAAAATCCTTTATTATCAGAGTGAACTGTTGTCTGCATTGACAAAAGGAAACACACAGTTTCAAGTACGTATTCATCTTCAACACTGACCTCCATACTTAGTTATTTTAATAACTTGTTTCTCCTGAGAGGCAAGACCCATTTTTAGAATGCTTACTGAAACTAACAGGTAACTTTTACACTAGTCAAACCAGCTCATTTATCTTCAATTTTATTGTCAACATACCCATTCTATAATTAAATAATGGAATTCTAATCACTGGGTCACAAACTAACAGGCTTCTGAATTACATGCTAAAGACAAAAACGGTATCTGATTAAATGACTCATTTTCTAAGAGACAGTAATAGTGTATTTCCCCCTAGGTAGAAATACCCTAAGAAAACACTTATTGGACATCAAATATGTTTAAAATCCTGCACTACAGAGCATCATTAAGTATTTTAACTGATAAAACTTAAATATTCTGCCATGCCATAAAATACATACTTGTACTTTTGAAAGAAGTTTGGAGCTTCAAAAAGTTTGGACCACTCTGCCTTACTCAGCAAAATTTCATCTGTGATAGCAAGACCTAAATTATAGAAAAACATTTAAGCTTTTTTTTTTTTTTTT
>VXAB01004857.1:0-24633 GCA_013399175.1 Odontophorus gujanensis
CTCCAGGGACGGTGATGCCACCAGTACCTTGGCCAACCTGTTCCAATGCCTCACCACTCTTTCAGAGAAGAAATTCTTCCTAATATCCAACCTGAACCTCCCCTGGTTCAACTTTAGGCCGTTCCCTCTAGTCCTATCACTAGTTACATGTGATAGGAGGCTGACCACACCTTGCCACAACTTTCTTTCAAGTAGTTGTAGAGAGCAGTGAGGTCTCCCCTGAGACCATTTCACTACAGAGAACAATTCAAGTTCCCTTAGCCACTCTTTATAGTATAAAGAGTTGTGTTCCAGTCCCCTTACCAGGGGATGTGCTCTAGGGCCTCCATGTCTTTCATGTAGTGAGGAGCCCAAAACAACGTGGGAGTCACTGAGCTGAGTACTGGGGAATTATCATCTCCCTGCCTACACTGTTACGCTGTTTCTTACAGAAACCAGAATGCATTTTGCTCTCTTGGCTTTGTGGACACAATGCTGACTCATGTTCAACTGAGTGCTGACCAACACTCCCAGGTCAGTTTCCTCAGTGCATTCTTCCAGCTGCTCTGATCCAAGCCTGTAGCTTTGCCTTGTGTTATTGTGGCCAAGGAGCAGGACCTGGCACTTGACCTTGTTGAACTTCATCCCACTGGACTGAGCCCAGCTATCCGGCACGTTCAGATCCCTCTGTTGGGCCATCCTACCCTTAGACAGATTGACACTTTCTGTCAACTTGGAGTCATCTGCAAACTGACTGAAGGTGCACTCAATACCTTCCTCCAGGTCATCATTAAAGATGTTAAACAGGACAGACCCCAGTACTGACCCATGGGGAACACCACTCCTGACCAGTCACTAACTGGACTTGAGTTCATTCAGAACCTCTCCTGACTTGACCCTGCAGAAAGTTCTTTACCCAGTAAAGAGTGTTCCTGTCTAGGCCATGGGCTGCCAGCTTCTCCAGGAGAGTACTGTGGGAGACAGTTTCAAAGGCTTTGCTGATGTCTAGGTAGACTATGTCAACATCCTTTTCCTCATGCATCAGGTTGGTCAACTTGCCATAGAAGATGAGGTTGGTCAAGCAGGACCCACCTTTTGTGAACCCATGCTGGCTGGGCTCAATCCCCCATATGTCCTGCGCATGCCATGTGATCTTACTCAAGATGATCTCCTCCATAACTTTCCCTGGCATTGAGGTCAGGCTGACAGGCCTGTAATGTCCCAGTTCCTCCTCATAACCCTTCCTGTAGATGGGAATCACAGTGGCAAGCCTCCAGTCCTCTCAGACCTCTCCAGTTGACCTGGAATGCCGATAAATGATGGAAAGCAGCTTGGCAGTCACTTCCACCAGTTCCCTCAGCACCCTTGGGTAGATCCCACCTCACTCCATGGACTTGTGACAGTCCTTGTGGAATAGCAGGTGTTTAATTGCTTCCACCTGAATTGTGGGTAGAAAATAATTGTTAAGTTTTTATATTTCTATGATGTTTCTACATCTTCTGATACAGAATGTGAAAGAATTCAGATTTTTTTTACCTTTTTTCAGGCATATATTAAATGATATAGCCCATGTCCCTATTCAGATCTTCTGTACGCTTCTTACTTGTCATCCTAAGCCATTTCTTGGCAGTTTCCTGCTCTGCTTTTACCATTGCCATTTCAAATGAATTAGGTTCTGTTTCATTTAACCAAGTTGAAATTTCTTTAGATCTTGCTACATAAATCCCACTGCGGTTTAATAGATCTCTCTTTGTGTTTGGTGAGAGAGCTTTTACCCTGAAAATGGAGGGTCTTAATATACTTCTAAATTTTTAAGCAATTTCAAATTAAGGGTAGCGGCACTCTTCCTCTTTTTTAAATATTCTTAATGCAAGACAAGTCTTCATTTACACTTCATCTGGTGTATCTGAAGTATTTCTCTAGTACTTTTTGTTTCTTTTGGGTTATTTTACCTGTTTGGGAATGGGATTTGAATTGTACTATTACCATAAATCTTCTTTCATTTGATACTACAAAAATACTACTATGTGTAGTACGTATATCAGTTATGACTGTCCAGAGCCCTGTGTACCAAATATTTTTTCTGGGAGAAGAAAGAAATAAAATGTGCTGTTGTTAGATGACATATAACAATATGGCTTTAATTAGAAAAATCAAAGAATACAAAGTGGTCTGTGATTGTGTTTGGATACTGTGAATAAATAAATATCTTTAATGTAAATTAGAAAATTAACTCTTGTTCATATTTTCAGTTATCTTTAGGGCTTTTTCAATATAGTTATGTTCTTAGATTGTAAAACTGTTTGCTAATGCTTTTGCCCATCTTTTTTGTTACCATTATCTCTTGCTGTTAAATACAAGCAGGCTGATGGGTTGAAATACAAATTGTTATTGTGTAGGGAAATAAATGGAAATGCTTCAGCAATAGTTCTACACTTAATGGAATTTAGAAGTTTCAGAGAACCCCCTTGGAGATTGACTTGATTCTGTAGTGAAGTCGACTCCAGAGTGCATGTGTTCTACTGTTTTGCTGACTGCAGAATGCTGTTCATTTTATGTAGGCTTTTACCTCATACTCCAACAGTGAGTGTCTAAGCACACTCAGAACATAATGTATCTTTTTCTCTGTTTTCTTCATGGACATTATGAATGCAGTGGGGGGTCATAAGTTAGTTTTCCTTTTAATTATAGGGAAGTGCCTAAGAGATTAAAGTCCTCATGGTATATTTTGCATTTCAGACAAGAGGGTTAGTACTTCATTTTAGCATATAGTTTCAAGAAGGACTTCCATTACTTGACAGTTTTTCTAGGGATATTACATTCTTGTAGTGCACAGACCTGAGTACATTTATAGAATTTTCCTTGTCCCCGAAACCCAAAACTTCTGTATGAAACTTTCACTGAAAGGTAAAGCTGAAGAATCCCTTACCTTCTGTCCAAATGCTATATGAAGATACTGACCTTCATCCTTGTGCAATGAGGCAATAAATTACTGAGCTGAAAACTTCAGATAGTGAAGACTTTTTTTTTTCTCCATATCCAAAATTTGTTATGTATTTTGGAGAGAATTCAACTAACTGTGATTTTATTATCTTTACATAAAGAAACACTACCACGACCATGAAGTTTTTGAAATTTTGTAGTCTGAAAAGCAGTGTCACATCTGGCTTGTCAGAAGCCAGCTTTCTTTTTGGCTGTTTCTTTAAGCCTCCCCTGTTCATAACAACATTATAAAATATATCAAAGAACAAACAGAGTAGTTTGTGTAGTTTGTCTGGTTTTGGTAATTAAGTCTGTGTCTTAAGTCTAATGCAGTAGGCGAGTTAATATAAATTTTGAAAATCATTTAATATATGAAATTCCTTCTGAGAATCTGGAAGTGGCTCCTCTGAAATACCAAGAAGTGTTTGATGACATTGAATAATTTCAAACAATTAACTCAAATTAGTTTTTTTTCTTAGTGGTCTGATGGTAAATCTTTTCCACTGAAGAATACATGGATATTTTAGAGTCCTATAACATTTCTGTAACACAGGTCATTACCAGAACTGTTTTTCTTCCATACAGTTGCCTTATTTTTTTTGAGAATTTTTCCTGCTTTATGTTAGCTTGTCTTTATTACTATATATCTGTCTATATTTCTGTGGCACAAGCTGGTATACAGTTGATATGTGTGGGCATTGAAGAGAGGGGTGCATTTCTGTTTAATGAGTGGTCTCACCGCACATTTATGAAGATTAGCCAGGGTAAACAAAGAAATTACTTTCATAGTAAGCTTTGAGCTGAGGTCTCTACTGGAGCTTGGATCTTTGTTCTGTGTTTTGATGGATGAGTCTGAGAATAGTGACCTTTGTTTAATGACGTCGTGGTCTTTCAAAGAAAGTATCTGGTCAAGATATTAGTATTTCTGTCCCTAGTGAAGATCTTTTCAGGATGGCAGTGGCTATGTCAGTATTCATCTCCATTGGAAGCGACAAAACGAAAACCTGTTTGGTTTTACCCTCACTGTTACACAGATGAATATGGGCCTTGTGATTTGAAAACATGAAAGTGGTGTCATTGGTTATATGCCTTAAAATGAATAGTTTTTCTTCTCTTCCCCTCATTTTTCTGTAGTGGCTAGCACCACCTGTATATCAGTTACGGCAACTGAGAAGTACCTACAGCTGTAACTCACGTAATCAAATGCATATAATCGTACTGTATTATTTTAACATCGAAGTATTCATACACTTTAAATGTCCTAACTGTGCTTCTCTTCATTTAGGTGCCTTGACTGTTTCATTATTTGCACTGGATTATTCCACTGCAGTCTCCAGTTGTTTCTTATCCATAGCATTGTAATTCTCTACTTCTCAGCCATCAAACCCCGCCTTTTACATTATCTCTTCAAGGTCTGAGATTCCTTTGTGACTGTGTGATGATGTACAGCATCAGAATTATGGGCCTGCCATGTATAAACTTCAAACTTTTCTTTCTTTTAAATAATCTCCTTGGTATCTTGTCAGGAACTTGAGGTGGTTTCTGGATAGAAATGTGTGCTGGATAATTGAAATCTGTTTAATGATGTCTTAATTGAAAAATGAAACATGAAGGGAGGCTATATTTATAAATATAGGCAAGAGTAGGAGGGGAGCAGAGTTATGGTTGAGCTGTTCAGCTTTAATTCTGGATTTCAAGAGCTCTGAATGCTTGATTTGTTAGCATTGCTGTTGCCATAATTCAGGGTATTTTTGTATGAATGTGTGTGTGTTTAATCAACTAAGCATGAAATCCCTTGCATTTGTTTGTCCCTTTTAGAAGGTGGCAACAAAAGAAACAGACAGGAGATGGGTCCTGAACAAAGGAGAAATATTGGAATATTTCACCCCAAAAAGAAGAGTGAAAAGGGAAGTACAGTGAGTAGGCGAAGGGAGACTCAATGGCCAGAAGCAGTGTAAGGTGTTGGAGGAAGCAGTAATTCAGTGATGTTCCCTGCCCAAAGCTCAGTTGTGAGCTCTGGCTTTGGCCACCCCTGCTTTGGGTGCAATGTTTAATGCTTTTTCCAGAAGAAACCTCTGTAGGCCTTTAAGGGGCCACCGTCTAGGATTGTTAGCCACATAAAGTTGAAATAATCTGGTCAGAATAGAAATTTCTAAACAAGACTAGGACTGGCTAACTCTCTTACCTCTTGCTTTAAACATGCATGTGCATACACACAAGTAAAACAGCAGTAACAGTGGAGCTGGGTAAATAAGTGATTTTTTCCTATACAAGCTAAATGCATACATTTTTTCAAGATACTGTAATTTTAGTTCTGCCTCTCTTAATCTGCTTCCTATCCAGTGTTTGTTGAACAAATCAGACTTCAGTCTTGATGAAATGTCCCCATTTGACAAGTATCTGAAGACCAAATAAACTGTTAATACACTATTTTTCTTAGTCATTCGGCTTTTCTGAGTGGAGTACAGAGTACAATGGCATGCAAAATATTTTTGATGTATTTCTCTTTTTAGGCTTCAGGAATGGTTTCTTTACAATTTACAGGCATGTTACGTTTTACATTTCAAACTTGACTGTAATACATTATGATATCTTAAATAATGAAGCAGTGCTCACCCATGCTTTGTGAAAAATGTTAGGATGATTTCCTGTTCGTAATCAAAAGTAGAATAATGAATGTAGTCTTATGTCTTTGTATTATTACCTCTGAATTCTCTATGTATTCCATAGAGGGGAACTAGGATTGTTTAGTTTGGAGAAGAGGAGGCTCAAGGTGAGGCATTATCACTCTGTATAGACTATCTGGAAGGGAACTGTAGCAAGGTTGAATTGGCCTCTTCTCCCAAGTAACAGCAATGAGAGGTAATGGCCTTAAGTTGTGACAGGGGTGGTTCAGGTTGGATATTATTATTTCTTCTCAGAAAGAGTGGTGAGGTACTAGAACGGGGTGCTCAAAGAAGTCACCACGCCTAGAAGTGTTCAAGAAACATGTAGATGTGGCACTGAGGGACATGGTTAGTGGGCATAGTAGGGATGGATTGATGGTAGGACTAGATGATCTTAGTGGTGTTTTCCAGCTTTAATGATTCTGTGATTCTAGATGTAGCTGTTGAATTAGTGAGAATGGCAGCTTAGTCTCTATACTTTCAGCTGCTGTAGGGAACCTGCTTTGGCAGGGGGCTTGGACTCAATGATCTCTTGAGGTCCCTTCCAACCCCTATGATTCTATGATTCTATGATACTGGGTGCTTAAATAACCCTTGTTTGTCTGGGACTTAGTAACATTAAATAGCTGAATGAGCAGAAAGGCAGTTATCATTCTGTCTGTTTAGTTGTGTTTTTGATGGTAGAACTGTTCACTGAGTTTGTGAGGAGGAAGACTGTGACAAAAGTTTATAAAATTTAAATATATTAATAAAAATGTCCCCTAAAATGTGCTGGTAGTAAGAGAATTGTAGTATTTCTCATGCCAAGCAATATGAAGTAGTATACATAGCAGCTTAAATTTCAGCAGCTCTTTGAAGGTAAAGTTTTTAATGTTCCTTTTTATACCAGGAAAATAAAGATACTTACAGAAGGAAATCATCCTTGCATAAGGACAAAGAGATAGGATACATAAAAAGAGAGTATATCAGACTATGAGAGTGGTCTAGAGCAAGCTATTTTACTGTCTGTAGAATTCTGTGTGTGCTGTTCTCTCAGGATCTTTCATATCTGTCTATGCTTACTGATAAAGGATGAGTGAGTGAGTGATGGGCCTGTGTGTGCTGCCTAGGAACTGAAGATCACCTAGGTTTTTGATTGTATGTTCAATCAAGCAAGTAAAGACTCTACAGGCTTAGACTTCAAGAAATCAACACTTCAGGCAAACTGAAGTTCACAAATGCAGTCTGTGGAGCCAATTTCACACACACAGCCTCTATATGTATACTACAGATGGCAGTAATTACCTGTGACAGAACTGCGGATAATTAATGTTTTCAGGGCTGTAAGAGTTGTGTCTAGTTACACAAGAACTGTCACAGTATCTGGACAATGAGAACAATGGATTTTCATCAACTCACTTGTTCGTTTAGTTTTAATGTGTTATCAAGAAGTTCTTACAAACATACTGGCTTTATAGGGACAGACTGAATCCCCTTTAAAGACAGGATGCAAAGGGCCTGACACAGTCTCAAGAGCTCTGGCAAGCCTCAAAGAATTTTATGTGGCCTTCAGCCTGATATCTTAAGTGGAAATGCAATTTGAAGGAGCTTATGCCGTGCAATATACTCAGTTGGCGTTTTTCACTTAAGTACCAGAGTAGAGTATTTGCTATGATTTTGTAGAGTTCATAGGGTAAGCGTGAATTGACGTCAGTGAGTAAAGCTAGAAGACATGTTTATCTAAAACACATATAAGGGCTATCCTTCTTCAAAAACATCATCTGGCGGAGTCAAATTTTAAGAGGCAATGCTTTTATTTTTAAACCGTCGCCTTTGTTCAACTGAACTACTACAATAAATGTTTTAACTCCTAAAATATTTCTTTCACTTTTTTATATAGTGTTGAAGGAATTTGAACAATTCAGGAACTATTCCTGATGTTTTTTTAAACCAATGAAAATTATTTTGAGATGGTAATGATGTATTTTTGAATTGTGTCCTGTTGTTCAGGACTCTCTTACTATGCAGGCGTAGAGTAGAAGGAGTATTTAACAAGTTTGTATTGTTGCAAGGCATTCTGTTTTCAGATAATCTCCTGCTCTGTTTTGTGTATGCACATGAGTTCAGTCTCAGATCTGTTTAAAGTAAGTGGGAGTTGCACATCAAGAATCCTCTCTCAAAAAAAAAAGCTTCAGTCATTCTGGTGGTACCCATGTGGTTACAACACATGTATAGTAATTTAACATTATGCAGAAGAAATTCAATAAATCTTGCATAGTCATAGTGAACTTTCTTTTTGTAATCATCTTCTCATTCGATGGCCTGCTTAGGGACATAGAACAGGCAATTTGCCTCACAGTTTTATTAACTTCTCTTCAGTTTCTTGCTTCCTGGAGTAGTCATGAATGAAATAGGATAGGCATGCACGAAGACAAGTGCTAGAATATTTTCCTAAAGACTGGGTTTCTTTATTCAATGCTGTGATTGGCCAGTGTATAAGATGGAAAAAACTACTTAAGTCTAATAATGATCTGCACCTCCAGGATAGATGGATTGGAATCTTAGATTTCTGTTGCTGGAAGTTCAGAAGCTAATAATATGTAAAGACAGAACATTATATGAAGGCAACAGATACTGGGGGAAGATGATTTCATATGTGTATATATATACATATATATATACATATATATACCGGGATGGACGGATTGTATCTTGGACCTTTAATCCAAAATTGCTAGCTTTCTCAGAATTGTATGATTTTAGATTTTTATGTAGTTTTTCATATAACATCAAAAGAGTCTAATAAGCCTTGCTAAGGACTTGAAGGATGTGTTGGATTGTCCAGGCTACTATGGCAATGCCATTTAAGAGACATGGGTAGACCATAAGGTAGGCTTTGTTTAAGTGATTTATATTCTTTGTAGTGATTAATTCATACTTTTCTAGGGAACACTGAGAAACCTACATTTTTACAGCTAGAGCTGTGTCCAGCAAAATGTATTTCTTTCAAGTTGTACTCTTTAACATCTGAAATTGTAGAGTAGGAAAAATTCTGTCCTCTTTCTATACATCAAAGCAAGGCCGGGAAGGAAATCAGTGGAGCAAAGCTCCCTGATTGTTCCCTTTGCCGACAGGGAAAAGTGATCCAGAAGCTGTTGAGGAGCTGCTTTGGTGTTCACTACAGGCATTGCATTTAGAACTAGAGTTTTCTGCCAGTTTTGCTTTCAGAAGCAAACTCATGAATACTGAACTAAAGAGTTGTGTAGGGCATGTACCTACCTCACTGTACAAGCTCTTTTGACTCTCTTAAAGGAATATGTCACCTTCCTCACTCCAGCTCCATGAGGTTTATGTGATTGTTAACAGGAATATATGTTTTGTTGTCAAACTGATGTAGATTTCAGTTGAGCTGATCTGTATTGATATTCACGAAACACTAAGTTTGAATAATACTTCTTTTCTGTCCAGCACCTTTTGATTTATAAACATGATTTTAAAAATCTTTTTAAAGAAATATTTGGAAAAAGTAACCTCTTTTCTTTTTTTTCTTTTTTCTTTTTTTTTTTCTCGGCAGTGTTTCAGAGCACTTTGCTGCAAAGGACCACCACCACCGCGACCTGAATATGACTTGGTTTGCATAGGCCTCACTGGTTCCGGCAAAACAAGTCTTCTGTCACAACTTTGCAGTGAAAACCCAGAGAATATAGTGTCTACAACAGGTAGGATGCTGTCTTCATTCCATGACGTTCTTAGGCTGCTGTCCAAAGGTAACTCTGTCAGTAAGGAACTTCATCTTGTTTTTGAAGGTATTCAGTAGATTGCTTTGAAGCTAACACAACTTGTTCAGTGTTCAGCTGTATATTGGGGAATATCCATGAAAACATAAACTTTGGAATACATCAAAAGTCAGACATTGTGATGTAATAAAAGTAAAACTTTATGAAGTGGACAATAGCAATTTACTGTAGGCAGAAATTTTAAAAGGTTTCTTTCTTCTTTTTATTTTTGACTTTTAAGCAGTCTTGTTATACAATCAGAAAAGAGAGGGTATGACACAAATTAGAATGTGATAATGAAGTGCTGACAATTACATCATATTTAATTTCTTACACCCTTCAGTATATGCTAGCAACCAGAAGACTAATGTAATGAAAATTACTTCTGATTCTCTTCTTCTAGATCAGCAGAGACTTGTTTATCTAGCAAGAAAAGACTATTTAAAGAAAACAAAAAAATAAATGTATTATAAAGAGACAAAGAAACAGGTACAACAACAGCTAAAAGATATCTTAACTACAAAAAAAAAATAATACTGACTATGCATATGTCTATAGATGAACCAGAAGGACTGAATGTTGAGAGAGAAAAAACCCAGACAAAAAAAAAAAAAAATCAAAATTTCTGAGTAAGAAAAAGGGAATACCTGGCTGCAGAGTTCAAAAAGAGGACAGATTAGATCATAAGAGATGGAAAAAATCTGGTTATATGTCTACAGCAGTTTAAGGTTGAGTTGCTGATGGAGAAAGTAGTGCATTGTGTGAGTAACTCGTGTGTATAATTATATGGCTTTATATTGTAGCTGTGCTTCGTGGACTTGAATTTTATACAATTGTCCCTTAGCAGCCCTAACTGCTTTTAAGTGTATATTTGCTTAAATTACAAGAACATAAGGTTAATCAATAAAATGAAAAGTGAACTAAAATAGGCAAGAGAAAATACAATTTTTTCTGTAATGCGTAATTATCTCATTGCCTTCGCAGTGGTGGTGTTAGGAACGTTAAAAAGATCTGACACTTCACTGTGGTCAGTGTTTTAATTCAAATGTTTAGAAGGAAATTGCTGATCAATTTTCCCTTGAACTTTATCTTTAGAGCTCACCTGAAATTAAAAGTTAACACTTTGGCCCTGAAAGAAACAGCAATGTTAACATCCGTATAGATCTGTCAAAGGAAATAATGAAAATATGATTCATTTAAAAATTAAATTTCTTTAATATTTCTAGATGTTTGCAACAAATTACTATAACATATTTAGACAACTTGAGCAATGAACATAAACTCTGTAGAAAACTAGGTAGCAGTTAAACTATTCAACTTTAATAATGCTATCTGTATGTATCATACCTTTGCTATATAAGAAAATATGATTAAGAATCACTAAATGCAATGTTGCAGCTTCTCCACTTGGTTTTCAAACTATGACCGGTGTTCTTGATTTTCTCATCAATGCCATTTAGGTCCATTCAAGTTTTTACTTTTCTTGGAATAGTTTAGGATTTATCTTGAGGAACAAACTATTTCAAAATTATTTTGTTCAGATTTTCCTAAGCTATTAGAATTCTGGAATATCTTATTTGTCTGATAGGGGAAAACAAATTCCTCGTTCCTGTTAAATGTTAACTAATACACCTAGATTGACACACTTTTCAAAACTTGTTTACCTTGTTCGAAGGTGTGAAATTATGTTTAAATTATTTGTGCCAGATGGAAATGAATTCAACTTCCATTTGTACACACTAAGCTGAAAGAACAGATGTATTTTTTTCCTATATAGAGTATTATTATTACATATACTTATGTATGTGTATGCTTCTCTGTATGTATGTAACACTAGACTCTTGTTGAAATTACAAGCAACATGCCTGCTTAGGTTGCTGCAAGTCTTGTTTGCTCCCTTATCTTGGGTATAATTTTTAGTTAGAAGAAAGCACATACATATTTTTTGTCTGTAACAAATAATGTATTAATCTCTTTTCTTTTTTTAGGTTTTAGCATAAAAGCAGTGCCATTCCAGAATGCCATCTTGAATGTAAAAGAACTTGGAGGTATAGCATTGTTCACTCAATTGTAAAAAATTAGAGTGTCTAAATCTCATCATAATGTACATAAAGCAATATTTTTGCATAATGGTAAGATGCTGTGACGCCAAAGAGGTCTAAAGAGGTTCCAAGGAGCTCTGATACAAGATATATTCCTGCTTTAAAAATAGAAGACCCGCGATTTTGAGTAAAATTGAAATGTGTACTGGTAGAAATCGATTCTGCATTTTGAATAATAGCCAGATGAGAAGGTTAACTATGAGAGGTTATCCTAGCATACCATAGTACTTAAAAACTAAACAAGAATAGGAGGAGAACAGGAGAGGCTAATCGAGCAGTAAACAGGGGTGGGAAATCTCGTAAGGGCATTAGAAGCGTCAAATAGGCTGTGAACCCTGGAGTATTCAACCAATGAGAAAATGGCAGGAAATTTGCACCGGGAAGTAGGAAATACTAACTGCTGCATCTCTCTGATCCGGCATGTCTTTTCTCAAGGATGTCTGCTATTGTAAAAGCATGACATAAATCGTGATTCATAGCAATTTCCATCCGAGCCTGGAATATTAAGCACAAGCATTTCTCACAATATCAAACAGCTAATTGTTTAACATTTAAAAACTATAGGTTACTGGGGCTGGAATTTACTATTTCCTACCACAGCAGATAAAGATGAGGAAGGCTGAACAGAAAGTGTTATGGAAGAGAAGCCTATGTTTTTGTACTTATGCCTGCTTTTTGCCTTTAATTGTTAAGAAGTTGCTATCTAACTTCTTTAGTTTGAAGATGTTCCAGCATTTGCGGGAAAGTGGGGATGCTCCTGTTTTTAACAATCATCATCCATTGCTACATGTTATTCAAAGATGAAATTCTATGTAGTTTTGGTTTTTGGTTTTAAAATTATCTTTTAGATTTATGAAACTGAAAAGTGAAAGCTTCAGAAGACTTTGTAAGACATAGTTAACAGGCAATATTTAAAGAACTTACAGCAAAAGTCGTACTATTCAAGGTTCTTGTATTCAGTGGCCAAGCAGTCTGTGAAACAGATGCTGACTGTGTAGTATTCCTTTTGTTTGGCTAGAGCAGTGTCCATCTTTGAGGTGGAGGATGTTAATAGTTTTGAGTGTCCTGGTTGCCTGCTGTAACTGCTAATGAAGCCAGGTTTTATTTCTTCATTTCTGTAAGGATTGTAAAACTTGCCAAATGTACAGAAAAAAGAAATTTTTTTTTCTGTTCTACTCTAATTATCTCTTCATTGGGCTTTACGATTAGGGACGCAGAACAGCGTTTACTGGGCTCTTTTGCAGATAAATATATGTTATATATATACCCAACAACCCATATATATGTATATAATGTCTATGTGTACAAATACACACGTATAGTAAATATATATTATGAAGTACATGAAATTAGAATATTAAAGTAAAATAAAACAAAACCAATGCTATTACCACTTTCATTTTTACTGTTCTTATTTTTAAGCCAGACTATCTTCCTACCAGAAATTTTATTCAATTCCGCATATATAAAAATACATAGATACATATGTATAATGTCTATTTTATATAAGAATGTAGCTTTCAAATAAAATATATTACTTGAAAAGGAGCTCTTGCTTTATTTACTGCTTGAGCTGAACTTCCCATTCTCTAAGTTTCTATTTTAATATACAAATAATCCCTTCCTACTCTCTCTCTCTGTGAAATTAAATCAGTACTGTTTTTTTGCAAAAACTTGTCCATAAAATAATGTCTGTAGTTTGGATTACTGTGACCCAGATGTGGTGTGCCCTAAACCACATTCTTTCAGAGTGTACTCTTTCCAGGATTTCTTGAAACATCTCTCTACATTATACAACTTCATTGAGTAAAGGTAGAGAAGGAAATTACAAGTCTGATGATTTCCTGTTATGGTGCAGCGGTCTCTGTTGGTAACTATAGGTGAAATTGTGTGTGATGAACAGAAAAAAGAGTAAGAAAGACTACAGAAACAAGGCATATATGAACATGTTGTTTGGCAGTTTCTAAGTCTGTTTGCTTCTAACCCTGGAAGAAGTCTGGGATATGGAATGCTGGGGTTTATTCTTAAGACAGATAATGAAGGTATATAGGCAATACAAAGCTTTTTCTTTGACTCTAAGAACTGTTTTTCCAACTGAGAGACCTAGTACTGTCATTTATTCAGTATGTTTGTGCAGTCATTCACTGCTGAAATGCTGTCAAAACAGAATGCAATGTCATGGCATCTGCATGATGTGTGTTCTTAGACCTAAGTCAAGATTACAGGCCCATTCTGGAAGCCACCTAATAATTTACAGTTGTTTTTTTGGAATACGTCTATTTTATAATTTAGTTTGCTATCGTGTAAACGCAGGCTTAGAAACTACTGTGAGATGCCAACTGCTGAACCCGGTCAAATTTAAATGAATTATTTTAGTTGTGAATAGCTCTTTTTTCTTCTTCCAAAGTTTATAAATACTAACAACATGTTTGAGGATTTAGTAACTTTCTCTGTTTTATGTACTAAAATATATTGCCATGTGTTTGTGTTAAGTTTTTGTAATCTACTCATCGGCTTTTTTCATAAGCACAGAAAATCATCATGTTGTGTAATCATCTTTTAAATTCCATTTAAGTGTTAGCTGCTTAGCAAAAACAGTACTTAATATCAAGGATGCTCGGATTTCCACAAAATTGAGCAAGCCCAGCATAAGAGAGCTGTCCTCCCTAGTGCTGTTCCTCCTTAAGCTTCATGACCAAAATAATAAATTCACACTGTTAAACCAGCTGAATTAATTGCTTAGGTGAGAGCGGAAGAGCCAGTAATTTTAAGCAAGACTGGTTAAACAAACTGGTGTATTTTGTCCTAATTTGGAAGTAACAAGCAAAAGAAGAGAAAGTAGGAAGGGGAAGTCATGCTGTTGTACAAACCAAGTTGAATGAGAAATACAAGCTACTAGAGAAGATGGCAACTGCTGTCAGGTGGTATCTACCTTGTTAAAAAAATGGGTTAGGGTGTGGAAAATGATGTTGACACATTAAACAGAATGTAATATTTAAATAGGTATGGGCAAACCATAATCCTTCCTTTTTCTGTCAAGAAAGAGTAGGACTAAATACTCTTGCAACAACATAGCCTAGTAGGGGAGATAAAATTTCATGTTTAGTCATCAGAAAACTGATACCACAAGTAAATGCCAGCCTAAGTCATACTCACTGGGAAATATTAGAACAAAACAGTAAAATCTCCTTGCCGAATTTGACTAAAAGGCAGTTGACACCTCTACAAAATCTGGTCCTGGAGTGCGCGTTTAGCCATCTGCATGTGACGTATTTGCCTCTAACAGTTTACGGAACATCTTCGGAAGTGACATTTTTAGACGACCCTGATGAGCTGTCCAAGCTGTGACTCTCCTAGAGACATTCATATTCTGAAAACATTAAATGTGGATCTGTTTGCTATCAATCATACTTGGCTTTCTGTTCAAAAAGTACCTAAGCCCAGACTCAAATAGTTTCCTCATTTCATAGATAAGAGAGATCACATACACCTGTTCACCTATGTTGTTAACTTGAGTCCTGAGGAAATCCCGATGAGGATTGAACAGGAGTGATCTTTTCAATGCTCAGGGGAAATGTCCTTTTTTTACAATTAGCTCTTTACAGCGTGAATAGACAATCTATCTCCTATCTCACTTGAAGCAAATAGGAGCCACGCAAGCACTTCTTATCCTATAACATATAGCTTTGGTAAGCAAAAAATCAAAATTTCCTGGTTTCAGTTTCTGCAGAGTGGGGGTTAATTGTTATTGAATATAATTTTTGTGAAAAGTCAAAACTTCTTGGTTTGCTAAAAAGGCTCTGTCTCCTAATGGACTTGAAACTCTCTTCAGGCTGAAGTGGCAGAGGGGAAGTATAGCATCCTAGTTTATCATCATAAACCATGCATACACTTTATAAATTCTCAACTCTGAAAGAAGTTTTGATTTTTTGATTGAAGACAGAAATAGCTTTCATCCTTTCAAAGGCTAAAGCTGATTCAAACTTTTGTGAGGCAGTCAGCAGAAGGGCTAGACAGACAGAAATAACACAGCTGTGGTAGACTTACTGTGTTCTTTATATGCCTGCTGGTGTTAAGTGCTGTAGAGATAGATGTATGAAGAGCTTTCCGTTGGAGATTATGGGTGCTGTAGCTGAAGGTGACTCAGCTAAGATGAGGGTGCATCTAAGCCACGCTGAGAGCTGGTAGCAGTATTCAGCCTGGGGAGCTGCTTTGCTGTTTCGTCTGAGCTTCTATGTCATCTCCAGCAGCAGTGGAGGGAGAATAGAGATGGAATAATAGAGAGGAAACCACTCGATGATTCTCTCTCCTAAAAGACTAAGTGTGTTTGTGTTTCTAGAAAGAGGGAAAAAAATGCATGAGTTTCAGAGCAGCTGTCAGGCATAAAATCCAGTCTACTGTGTTGTGCCACCTACTGCAAACTATTAAAACTTCAGAACTAGCATTGAGTAAATATTATCATGTATTGTAGGGCATGTATTTATAAAAACATGTTTTTATTATTCTTTTAAAATAATCTGTAAAATATCATAACTACAGTAGGAGATTTTTATTTTAAATTGCATGTTTTATTTTAAGATGGCAGTATCATATGTGTAATATACATGCCAGAGTGGATCAAACTGACTTTTCACAGACAAGTATAAAAATGTTCATAAAACAACTCCTTGAAACCTATATGTTGTCCTAATGTTTCTAAATATCTGTATAGCTGGAGATGCAAAGTTTTAGACAGCACCTATGGTTGTTAATAGGGAAAAACTTAAAACTTGACTTCCATAGAGATCTCATTGGGAAAACTTGGAAAGCAGAGAAAAGATGAGAGCTGGTTTCCATAAACTTCAATTTTGTAGAAGCTTTCATCACAGGCTTTTCTATCTTGAAGTATATGGACTCTGTGACATTTGTTGTGCTATTGATGGAGACTTGCTGAAAATTTGACAGCTAACAAATCTGACACCTTTGAGTGATATTTTTTTTTGTGATGCTGTGTTCTGTTCTTTTGAAAATGCTGAAAAGGAAGGAAATAAAAATAGCTTCACTCTGCTATGAATGAAGCACCAAGTTTTCCCTTATAGGAAAAAGTATGCATTCACAATGTTCATTAACCGCCTAAATTGTGCTGGGCACAAAGTATATAGACTGGATGATTGAGGTTCCAGTGTCATTAATATAGAGAAGGGAGTAACTCTGTGGAGTGAGATTTGAATAGTCAGTGTTGGATGCTTAAAGGATATGGTGTGAATTCCTTCTTAAATACTAGTCTTCACCTTTTTCTAGTAGCTTTTTTCAGTTGTACAATGAATTAATTAAGTGAATGTTTTAAGTGTCGTAGTAATGTTTTAGTAATTATTTTACATTACCTTGTCATTTTGTGACTACATGTTGGTCAGAACATTTGTGGTAACTGTTTTGTTTCACTGGAAAAGAAAGTTTTCTTATCAGCACTTGGTATCTGTGTCTACACTGAAGTTCACTTTTCCCTGTCTCTACGTAAGATTAGTGGTGTGTGTAAAGAATACCTTCAGCACATTTCTACAAATCACTGTCTTGCAAACATGTCAAGCTTTCTCCTAGAGTACTGCTGCTCCTGTTCACTTTTTAATACTAGACCCCATGAGTGTAGTGCCAGATTCAGACATTCAAAGAGTAGCCCGTGTCCATACTATAATTTAGATAGTTTGACAGCTGTCAAATATCTTTTTTTCCTACCTTAACATTACAACATATGCTGTTCTCCAGGGTACACAAAAGCTTTCTAGAGATAACCTTGTTGCTTGGCTTCTGTTGAGTTGACTGAGTGCTGCTGAACTGTGCCCTAAGACTTACTGTCACGCATAAGCCTGTAGTCATTCACCATGTGTATTGTGGGGCTGGCTTTTCCAGAATCTGCTGTGTGGTTGACAGAGCAAAATAGTTGAAGTGAATACCTTTGAAAATTACCACCTTATCATTCGCTATTCAACTCATTAGTGTATTGCCATTCTTATCATTATACATGTAATTGTAATTTTAATAAGCTTTCCTGGCACCTTTTTCCTTGATTACGAGGTATTTGAAAGTTTGGAGGTGTGAAATGAAAGACTTAATACTTAATAATGAACAGTAATGACATGAAGGAAACTGCAGTTTACAGTTATAGGACTAAGGAAGAAAGAATGGGCAAAGGCCATCTTGTTCATGTGTTAATATTGGGATATTTCAGTGCAAAAGTATGGGATTAGCCTAGATTAGGTGGGATTAGTGTATTAATTCTACCAGTACTTATTTACAGAGCAGAAACTTTCAGGGCCTTGAGTAACTTTCTTTCTTTATTTAAATGATGTTAGTTTGTGTATGTGTACTATATTTATGGGTGCTTTTTTCCTTGTTGTTCTTTCAATGATGTATATTTATGAGAAAAAACTTAGTTGATTGCTTTGATTATTATAAGTAGAAGGGTTATTTTGAGTTACAAGTTTTAAATATGTTCAACTATATTTGTTCTCATTATTTATTTTTGTTGTTTTGAAAGGGGCTGACAATATCAGGAAATACTGGAGTCGTTACTACCAAGGATCTCAAGGGGTAATATTTGTATTAGACAGTGCCTCCTCTGAAGATGATCTAGAAACTGCTAGGAATGAACTACATTCAGCTCTCCAGCACCCACAATTATGTACTTTGCCGTTTTTAATACTGGCCAATCATCAAGACAAACCAGCAGCTCGCTCTGTACAAGAGGTATGTTAATGTTACATTATCTTGCCTGTTTTTATTTACTGTCTGCACACCACTGATCCATTATTATTTATTACCCTGACCTCCTAGTTAAGTGCTGGCTTCAGTTATCCCTCATTGTAAGTGCACAGACCAAGAACAGTGCCTGCCCCTAAGAATTTATTCCAATGAGTTATCAACAAGTAATAATTGGATACAAAAAGAATTTTCCTGCATTTTTTCCATGATTTGCTTAAGGGTAAAAAGATGTTTTGAACTACTCTTATTGAAAGCTGCTAGGACACTGTTTTATGGGTGTCCTGTTTTACTTGTTGGTTGTTTTTGTTTTGTTTTATTTGCTATTAGTTTTAGTCTATCTCATTACTCCATTCTTTGAATTGCTTAAACCAATAGGTTGTTTGCTACTATGGGGAGCCTTTTATGTCAAAGGTTTTTTCCATAATGTTTGTATACTGATGTGAGAACATAGTTGCAATTCTTTTTCTGAAGTTCTTAATGTCTTCTGATTTTCTTCTTTTTAAAAGTAACATCTTTATCTTACTTGTTTCTACCACGTAGTAAATCATATAAATCATATTTGTATTCAGCGTACCATTTGCTCTTTCATTTCTGAAAAGAATCTTCATTGATACTTTCCAATGAAGTCAATTTGAGGAAATGCAGAAAGTTATTTATTCATCATAAGGGTCTCTATTTCTGAAGTTATAAGAAGAAATTAAAATTCAGTTCTGTCATTCTGTTTGTAAATGTCATTTAAAGGACTCCTCACATTAAAGATTGTATGTGAAATCTTGCTTGTTCTTTGAGTCGTGTTTTTTATACAGCAAAATCCAGACTGTTTCAGCATCTTACTTTGTTATTGATTGTTATTCTAACTTCTTGCTGTCGCAGATGTGCTTCTTAGTTCAAAGCATTATCTTTCTAAAGGATGCTGATTGAATTAATTGCAAAACATAATCCTATGTAGGATAACTGCTACTGGTACACTACATTTGCATGTGATTTCTCTCCTGCATTATTGCTATTAATGTCCATTTTGCAAAAAGAGAATAGAAAGTTTGTGTTAAATATGAGAAATGTAAATGGGATACAGATATAGTGAGCTTTTTAATATGAGAGGAAGAATATAAGTGAAAATTGTTTGAGTTAAGCTGTAGAAATTTGTATTAAATTGTTGACGCTTTTCTCCAAGAATCTATGTTTAAAGAAGAAAAAGAATTTGGATTTAGTATATGAAGCTACATTAAAAACTAAGCTCAAATGATACAGGTATTGAATCTTCAAGTTCTAGATCTTGTTCAGCCAAAAACAGATTTAGGAAATGATAATTAATATTCAGAGGGGAAATGATAATGATTTTAATACACAGATTTCTTATTTTCTTCTAGTTTATTTCACAAGGTAAAAGTAAAGCATTTTTTCCTAATCCTTTCATGTCCAAAATGACAATACCCTTCATTTAAATTGTGTTTTATTTAGTTTATCTGAATCTACCCAAAGTGTTATGATTTTATTTTTTTATTAGAGCAGTACAAATTATAATTTCCATAAATGGAAATGTTCTTATTTTATTACTCAAGTATTTTAAGCATTTAATCTTTGATTATTGATCTTATTTAAGAAATGTTCCTTCTCTGCATTCATGCTAAGAGCAAATACAGCAGAGGTACCAATGTCTTTGTGCTAGGTGACATGTGCCAGTTAGCTTGCATTTTATAGATGTTAACTTTTCATTTTGCAGTTGAGCCTAGGTGAATAGACTTTTCAGCATATACTAAATCGTTAATATATTTACAATTAACCTTTCTGCTTGTTTATCCTCATTTACCTTCATTCCTTCCTCATCCCTCTCTGTGACTACCAATTGCATGACATCTCAGTAGAGGAATAGATCTTTATATTCTTACTGTAGCATTTAAGTATAATTGTATCATATGTATGTTGTATATTCATAGCAAACAAGTCTCAATTACTACTTTGAGTCATTATGAAATGCTGAATGCAATAATTCTATTAAATATGCACAAGTACTACATATATATTCAGAAAAAAATATTGTGTCAAGATGTCAGTGTATGTCTTTGAAATTCTTTACTTAAGAACAATGATGAAAAAAGTATTTTGATGAACTGAGGGAGTCTGTCATACAATTATTCCTGCTATTTTGTCCCTGAAAAAATGATGTCATATGCTTGCTGTGAATGCAAAATAGGAGCCTTACTCAGTTTTGCTGATGTTAAATTAGAAATTTCTAGCTTTCTTAAAGGTGTGCTTTTTGCTGTGCTTTTGTCCTCATTAGCGAGGTGTGGCACGAAAGAAAATAAAATACTGTATCATTGTAGCACTATTTCTTGTTTCCAAAAGAGCATTTTAAAAGATTTAACAAGGATAATCCCTTGAGCACTGAGAATTTTCTTAGTCTTTTTCTCAGAACTGACTCTATTAAATTTAGATATTGTCTTGATTTTTTGTGTATTTTATTTTATAAAATAAAGGAATCACAACTGAAATTTAAAAGAAGTATGTATCCTTTTAGACAACAATCTACCTCTCTTTAAGAGATATGAAAGGATCCCTTGGAATATAATTAAAGAAAATGTATGAATTGAGTGGTGTGTAATAAGAATTTAGAAAAATATTTATCTGTAACAAAAATCCCTCACAAAACTGAACAAGTGCCAAGCATTTTCTGCAACAGATGTTAGTAATATTTATTACTAAGAAGTGCAGTTGCTTTATCTTTTCAGAATTTTCTGTTATTTGTTTTACTCCATGAATTCCATAGGTAGAAAAAATAGAGTAGAAGCTGTATGCCATGAGAATTAAAAGGTATCATGAGTAGCTCAATTCAAAATGCCAGTAATTATTTGGAAAAAATATCCAGTCAGTTTCTTTAATCATTAAAATGTTGTTGAATCTAATGATTTTGCGGAGTTGATAGGAGGATATCCTTCATGTTACTGTAGTTAGCAGAAAATGGTATGGGAGAAGCTGAGATACTAATCAGTAAATTTAATCCTGTTAATCTGTATTCAGTTCCTGGTTGGCTTCTTTTAGTTTGTTTTTGTTTTTGTTCTTTTATCAAAATCATAGTACCAGCTAAAGATCAGAGAGTTCCAGCTCTGCTGCCATGATCAGGACTATGTTCCACTAGAGGGAAGATAAACCAAAAAGAAATACATATGATGTTTCATTCTAAAAACCGTGAATGAAGAAGTTAACTTTAAATAAGGAACCTTTTAATTGCGCTGTGTCAAATTGTGTCATATTTGTTCCATATGTATTCCACTTTTTCATACCAAAGATATATGTAAGTTGTTTTGATGTTGTAACAGTAGGACATAGTTAAATCTTTTCAAATAGCTGCTAAGTGATTTCAAGTGAGTGTTCTTGAAGTAAAGATTGTGTATGTCAATTGGACCACAAAAGTCTGGCAATTATATTGGATTCAATAGATATGTTGTAAAATATCCTTATTTTAGATTAAAATTACAATGATAAAGAAAATTAGTCATTTGGAAATCACTTCTTAATGTTATTTTGAAACCCTTACGAATTAGAAAATATGAAGAGCTATAAGCAAGAAGTTACTCAGCAGGGGAGAAGGCAGTGTGAAGGTGTCATAGAAGTTTGGCCACTGTTTCCAAAGAACTGGATGCAATTCTGGAACCTAAAGCTAATTCTGTACCTAAAGCTCTCTCTCTGAGGTATAAAAAGAATGTAACAGTGACAGAGTGTGTTTCCATTGGCATCACAAAGTTCCTTGTGATTGCAGATGAGTGTTTTTAGTTAGTTAGATTTCTGCTGCAGGCCTACAATATTAATGGAGTTTTATGGTGATAAGAGCATTGTAAATTGCATTGCAAGTGAATAAAAGCACTACTGTGATGATAAACATTTTTTCTTTTGTTTTGGAATCTGTGCTACTTTCTTTAATGACACGAGGAGATGGATATTTTAGTGTATTCCTGATTTGAACCAGTATGGAAACTACAAGTCACTTACTTCCGAAGTCAAAACAGTGTTTAGAAGTGACAAATAGGATGAACTGGAAACTGTCCATAGCCGTTGTACTTTGGAAGAGGCAAACACGCATCTAAATCTTTTGAGGACTTGTAGAAGAAGTCATAGTGAAGGTTGAAAGTGAACTGAACTGTGAAGCATTGCCAGTTCAATGGTGAAGCAGCTACACTACATGTTGTGGTACTGGTTTTGAGGAGCTTGTGATTTTTTTATATTTAAGGCTGTTTTCACGACTGTATATGTAAAGACACCCATAGAGTGTAATTTTTGTTGAGTTTTCTTTTAGTTATCCAAATGTGCAGTGACAGTAGTTCCAGGGGAAATCACAGAAGATGTCTGCTAAATCCTGTTTTAGATGTAGACTGAGAATCGCAGACAGTGAACCAAAACTCTTAGTCTATTTTAAGATCGTTATCTTTCTAAATATCGTTGTCAGGAAAAAAATGTGTGAAGATACTATGTAGTGAGCTGCTCACAAGTGCTTTTCATCTCTTGCATACAAGATCTTACTTTAAAATTGTAGTTTAGTTTGTCATATTGCAGAGAAAAGTCTTCGTCATTATTCATGTCTTTGAATTATGAACAGTATTTTCAAAGCAAAATTTCCTGATTATATGGATTGTGGTGTTTTTATCTGTTTTGGAGTAATTTAGGTGTTTGGGTTTTGAGTTGAGGATGCCATCCAATGTCATTTTCTGCTAACAGAGAATTGGAGAGTGACTCTGCTTGCTAGAAGAACCACCTAAGAGAAGCAGGGACCAGAATCTTATTAGGCTGCCAGTTTCCTCTACCTTGTTTTCCTGGAAATTATTGTGTAAATAAGTGCCTTCTTCTTGCCTTAAGTGTCTTAAAACTAAATAATTGTTGCATGAAAACACTCTGGTTTGACAGGGACTGGGGGGGTTCTTTCTCATGCAGGGGAGCTGGAGATCTGTCAAAACTGCTCTTTCTGGTCTTTATAATCCAAGCTAGCTGCACAACAGGCTTAATTCTAAGACTTAATTATTTATTTTTATTTTTCATGATGGGAATCATTCTTCATGCTGTTTTGCCAAAGTTCATGTCTTGTATTTTCTGCTACTTAAGCAAAAGATTCGGTTCGGAAAACCTTTAAACTTACTGATGTGTGAATATTATTATAGGTGTTGTTACTAACAGTCTGAAAACATCATTGAGCAGTATGATGTTAAGAGGTTAAGCTTCAGAGAGCATGAAGTATCTCAGTAAATTCCAGCAGCAGGTAATGCAAAAGCTTAGTCTGAAGTCAGGAATGAAAATGGAAGTACTGGCTGCAGTCAGTCCTATTCTTACCCTACTTAAACCTCGTGAAATAGTTCACCTAGCTGAATTCTTAAACACCAGCTGTTGCAAATCTGTGTACTTTATGACAGTGACTCTACTGCAAAGTTAAATTGGGGGCAGATTTTTGGTTCGTCAAGAAACAATGTGAAATAATTTATCTTCAAATTACCGCAGCAAATAGCCAAAATATGGATTCCTACCCTGTTTTGAGATCATAGTGACCTAAATGACCTTAATATTTGTAATCCCTTCACAGCAAATGCTACTTCTCGTCCAAGGTGTATCCCCTGATATTTAAAGATTGTTTTGGAACTGGACTCTGCTATTTTGAGTATTGGCTGCTTGCTTCTCAACTGTGGCCTTTGTGAGAACTGTGGAGTTATTTGTCAGGCTTCAGTTTTGAACACATTTGCAGGAGAGAAGGATGTTATTAAACTGATGTTTAAGAAATAGTAGTTTTGCCATGTTTAGAAAAACGCTGAAATGATTTTTATATACACATCTCTTAGGAAATCCTTTTCTGATTAAAGAACTTATACAGAGCTGCTAGAGGATTTAGATATAAAAACTCTTAAAATACAGCAATATAACTATAATATAATGAAAAAAAAAAAAAGAAAAAAGAAACCCAGCCTAAACTAAAATAATCTGAGAGTCTTAGTTGGATGTGAACAGCAAAATGTTTTCATAGTGTTACAAGTCTGTTTCCAATGTAAATATTTAGGAGGTTGTTTAGTGTTGCATTGTTAGAATAATTATACTAATAGCAAGTTGGGTAGTAAATATTTACTGCTGCAAAATACAAGTGTCCTTTTAAACAAATTTAAATTAGAAATTGCAAATTTGGAATAAGCTATGTTTGTTACCTTTGAGCCACTGGCATGGGAGGAAGGAAGAAATTAAGTAATTGTAAAAGGTTTTTACAGACTTATGAATAAATCTGTCGAGAAAGTCTCTACTTTGTATGAAAACCTTTTATAAGGCGACATAAAGATTCCAGACAGTAAGCATGTTCTTTTCTGTAGATAAACTTGTTAGTAACACACTGGATGAACACTTATGATGACTGCGATTGTGTAAGTGGTTTAGGATGTATTTTCCTTT
>VXAB01004857.1:24747-38872 GCA_013399175.1 Odontophorus gujanensis
TTTTTTGGTAAGCAAAATAACAGAATGCCTGTTTTTAGTGCTGAAGTAGTGACTCTTATATACCAACATAGGAGTCACTCTGATCATTTTGCATAAATTTTTCTGTATTATTTGTATTTAGTACTCAATGGAATAGAAATTAATAAATAAAATGTTATTCTGTTCACCTAATCATCATTGTATTTGAGTGGGTATGAAGTGTTATATGTGAATTTTCTCCCTGCATTCCATGGGAATTAGATACTTCTACTTCATGAAAGATCATGAAAGGCATTGTTTATGGTCATTTCAGAAAAGAGGCTGAGAAATATCTGAATGGAGAAAATCTATCAATTTCATATTCACTTAGATAGTTAAAATTGGAATTTAGTACATGCTTGAAAAGTTAAGCATCTACAGTGTGAGGTAACATAGATTAAGACTGTTAGAAATTACCAACAGTTCAAAAAAGCTAATCAAGATTATACATGCATGAAAGATTTCTTAAACCTGCTTCATACAAAAGGTCATCAGATTTCAGCTTGGGCATGGGATTATTTTGATACTTCTTAACACTCAACATTTCTGAAGATCGTAGAATCATTGAATGACTTGTCTTGGAAGACCATCTAGTTCCAAACCTGTGCGATGTTCAGGAGAACCTCCCACTAGACCAGGCTGCCCAAGGCTCCATGCAATCTGGCCTTGAATGCCTCCAGGGAAGGGGCATCCACAGCTTTTCTGGGCAGCCTGTCTGACCACTTCACCACTCTCTGAATAAAGAATTCACACAGTGGGAGTGGGGTGTGAGGGAAACTGGGTGATGGGGAAGCTGAAGTCAAAGATTGTTGTCTGGTTGTAAGCTTGAGAGTTGTGGTTTTTGAAAATGGAATAATCCAGGGATGATAACTGGTAGCAGAACAGAAATGGATCTGTGACAAAACTGGACCACCTCCCTCCCTGCTACTCCCCAAAACTTTTTGGGCAGTAAAGTAAAAGGGACAAGTTGAGAACAATCTGGGAATGAAGTAAAAATGAAGAATGGAAGGGAGTTCAGCTAGTTTGGAAGTGGTGAAATGTCCCACAGATCAAGGGGGCTGAGAATGGAGTTTTTGCTTTTCATTCGAGACTTTCTTCTGCAGGGATGTATATTTAGAACAGTGTTCACTATTTCTTCAGAAGCTTCTCTAATGCGTAATGATATTTCTTTCAAAAAGAGAAAACCATTCTACCATACCCTTCTTTCGGTGGTTTAGAAAAATCATGGAATCATAGAATCATAGAATCATACGGGTTGGAAGGGACCTCAAGAGATCAACAATAAGTAGGAGTACCCCCAAACTTTATAAGTGCAAATGTTTTCTTAAATTTTTTTATATGTTTAAGAAATTCTCTAACAGCAGTCTGACATGAAACAGTAAATTGTTATTTTGGAATCTGAACAACTCAAAATTTTGTATTAGTACAGAAAATTATTAGTGAAAGATAATTCAAATAAACTAGAAAACATTAAAAAATACTTGATGGAATTATTTTTCCTTGAAAACTTGTTAGTGTATTATTTCTATTTGAAAAGAACATTCTTTTTCCTGCTATGTAGAAGAATAGAGTGCTAGCAGTGCATGGAATGTTCCATGGCAATGTGTTAATTCCTTAACGTCATTGCTTTTCTAGTGTTATCTGTTCTCTTTGTTCAAATTCTGCTCAGATATGAAGTTGCAAGAAACATAAATCGTCTTAAAACTAAAACCGCAATGTACAAAATTGTAGATCTTTTTAAAAGTACAGGTTGAAATTCCTTGTTTGGGTATTAATTCGCACTGTAAGGCATCTAGGAAACTTGAATAATCATTGATTTTGTCACAGCTTTTCTTACGAAGGCCATTACCTCACTGTTACTCAGTGTTACTTCCAAAGGCATGTGTGTGTTCAGAACTTTCTTAGGCAGACAATTCTCTTCTTTGAGTAATTTGATCTGCTTGATGTATCCAAATTCATTGCTTGAGATGAAATTACTATTTTGTTGGAAGAAAGTTTTTTGTTGTTTCGTACTTTTCTTTGGTTTTCTTAGTTATCTTTTGGTAATTGGTGCATCTTTTATAAGAAGCAGCAGGAAAGGAAATAGTGCTGCACACTGGTTAAGTATTGCATGAGCCTGCACCTTTGTCGTACTAGAAAAGTTCAAGCTATATAACTGACTGCTTTTTCTGTTAAAGTCCTACCTATATCACTTCTCATGAAGATCAGAGTGCATAATGGGTTTAAATTTAAATCATAACTGAAATTCAGAAATTGTAATTAAATTCAATTCTAGTTGCAATTTTTGAATAATTAAATATTTCTGTAATGAATAGAAAATCTGTGAGATTTTCCATGATTATTTCTTTTTGCTAATCTCGTTAAGGTAATTTTGGCTTTTATTGAAATTGCAGTCCTAACAATCAAAAGTAATCTTATTTTTACGACATCTTGAAAAGCAAGGTATTGCATTTTAAAGCAAAAATGGAATGTCGTTAAGAGGGAGAAAAAGCTTAGCATCTTTGTATTCTGATTTATTATACAGAAGGCTGTTTTCTGTTTTTTTTTTTTTTTAACAAAAAAGGGTTTTTTTTCTTTTTTCTTTTTCTTTTTTTTTTTCTTTTTTTCCCCTTCACTATTCTCAGTCTCTTTTGATCATTGATCTGGGTGACCCCACGCTCAGCGGTTTTTTCTTCATTTGACATGGACAGATTTTTGAAGTATAGCTCTCCTTTGGGAACCTCGGGCAGTTCCACTTGACTAACCTGTGATCTAATGAGCAGTAATGCAGGGTTACAGTGACCATTTTGTTTGCTTTGAGGGAGGATGGCTAGACAGAGAGTGGGAGAGAGGCGGTGTCTGTGGAGAAAAAAGATGCAGGGTGATCGAACAGTGTGAAAAAGACTTGTTAGCCCACATTAGTGTGCCTGATTTACTTCACAACAGGTCAGGAAAGGCCAAAGGCAGGGTTGTCATTAAATTGCAAAGTTGAAAATCCCAGTATTCAAAAGCATTCAGATTTCTGAAAGTTGTAAATTAGAAAGTTTGTGGTTCTTGTTGAATTTGCCAGGAAGATGCAGAGGAATACCAACTTCTCTAAAACATGAAAGGTATATTACGAAATCATGCTGTAAATATAAAAAGAAAACCAGCTTTTTAAAGTACTTTCATGGTTGACTGTTTTACAATGAGACTGGGTGCGAAAGAAAGGCCAAACACTAACAAGGTCGTTGCACTTTCTTTATGAGCCCTGGGGACCCCTTAATTATGTGCCCGTGCTGCTTATTTTGAGATCAGTGGAGAGTATGCATGCACGTGTTTGTATAGCATATACTTTTTATTTGAATGTATTTTTATATATGTATATTTGTGCATGTGTATGCACACATATATATACACACATATATACATGTGTATGTTTAATAGAAAACTATTCTAATGCCAGTTGCTCAGAAATCGAGATTTCTGGTCCTTTGTATTGTATTAGAATTCTTTTCTTGTATGATTTATTATTTCTCTTGGAGGAAACATTAAATACTAATTTTTATGCCTTTAATCATTATATTAATACATATTTATCTTAAATTTGCATTTAAGAGTGCAGAGACCAATACATTCCATTGTCTTTATTATATTATGAAGCATAATTCCTCCTGGTAGTAAATGTTGCTTCCTGACATTTGAGTTGGCCATGACAACCTGTCCCTAAGACAGACTGATATGCTTCACCTTCTTTGGCTAACATTTTCAAATCATTCATGACCACTTTGCCACTGTAAAAAGGGAAAGTTGGAACTTTGTGTTTCTGAATTTGTATTAGCTTTTTTGTTTCATTTGCTTAATTGGCAAAAGCCTGGATCTTGATGGTTTGCAGGGTACAGCAGAATATCCTTTTACACTGCTCTATTGATAACCTTTAACTCATAGCAAACTCTTGTCGTTTCTTTTTCTAATCTGTCCAGCCTTAGTAAAAATCAAAATGCAGCCTTTTAGCTATATTATCATTGTGCATTGGAGCAGCAGATAATAAAACAAATGGGTGGTCTTAGTGGTAAGGTACTTTTATTCTGTCTGCTACCAGAAGATTCACTAATTGATTCTTACTCCTGCTGGCTGTCAAAAATCAGTTTTCCACAATTGGCGTACAACTGTGTTAACTTTTAGTCCCTGTGCTGCAGGGCCTGTTCCTGTTGTTTGATCTGACTGTTATTACAGCTAGTAAATATACAAAATTATGCATTTAAGAAGAACTGACTAACATGAAGAGAATTACTATCACTCTTCAGAAACTGTGTTTTCCTTCATCATTCTGATGATTTTGTTGACATTTGGGGGGTGTCTTTACTTGGTTAAAAGGAACAGAAAACAACAGGGTGTCAGGGTGATCACACTGCACATTATCTTTTTATACCTACACTGGATTAATATGTCGTGTCAGAGTATTTTTATTTTATTTCGCTCATTTTCTTTTTCTTAGCCTTGAGCATGTTGCACTTATACATCCTTTATAAACTGAACTTGAATGTCAGAAATGAAATACATTTTTTCATGTGTTGCTCCATTTCTCAATAACTTTCTCAGTGTGTTTGCCCAGTTTTTACTGTACTGTAAAATTGCTTAAGATTAGCATTTTGATTTAGAAGTAATTTGTTTTGAAACAACATGTTTACTGTAGCTTAGAGATTTTTCTAAACTGGAGTGAAAGATTTTTACCAAGATGTATTTCCATTTAATGGGTTCTTTTAACTGATAATCAGTTACAGCATCTTGGTGGAGATGTAGTCTAGGAAACTGCACTTGACTAGCTTTTTCTGTGGCTTTAGGTCATGATAGTCAATGAAAATTATTAGGACATGAAGTGATGGGGAAATGTTTAATAAATCAGAATGCAGAATCAAAACACACTGAAGATTTACAGCTGTTCTCTTCCCATTGGCTTTTTCCATTCTGCAAATAATATTGCCATGTCTATGCACTCATTATTAGCTCTTCTGTTTGATATAATTATTCACTTACTCTGTGTGTCTGAATTAAGTCATCTCTGCCAACCTATCTGCTTATTACAAAGTGTTTGATCACTGAGAAATAGCTTACATCATTCTACTGGACTAGTTTTACTTAGGAATCAAGACATGGGAACATCATTTCAAAAGTGGCTTATAAGTAAAATTCTATCCAAGATACTGCCAATCACAGGCAGTGAAAAGACACATATTACTTACCCCGTCTGAAGAACATTATCAGTTCTCAGTTATTTTTGTTTTCCTTGAAACAATGAAGAGGTTTTGAAACCTGGTTTCTGGAAATCCTTTAAGAAAATAAAATTGCTACCAGGTCTTTTTTTTTTTTTTTCCCATAAACTTTTAAAGTAATTTATGAAAAAGTTTACTGAAGCGGTTTTTGACAGTAATATTGTTGGTTTGTGCAGGAAGACTTCACAAGTAAGAGGCATTGTGGCCAAATACAGTTTTTTTGTGGTAAAATTTTCTTCCAGTTTCTTCTTAAGAAAACTTTTTTTTTTTGAAGATAGGGGTGTTTGACTTTTGATACAGGTACTAAACTGCAACATAGAAGCTTTATCTGTTTATCTGTATGTGGTAATATATAACCTGCAACAAAACATTATAATTTCCAGAAGGATAAGTTATAGTTCCTGCAAATTATGCACTGTAAAATCCTTTAATGGTATAAATATTATGATTTAATATGCATTATGAAAAGGATGCAACCAGCAATATAATAGAAATGAATTATGAAAATGCAGGTGCTCTTTTGCTATAAAGATATTTTTAATTTTTGCTAAGAAGAAGGTATGCCTTCTTGCATTTCTCTTCAGTCATTTTTTATGCCTCCAAGAAAATTTTCCAGTGTTACAGCTCTAAAACTGATTTAAACTGGGAGTGCACTATCTAATATTTACATTAATAATAAATGTCTTGTTATGCCAGTGGACCCTGGCATTTCAGATTTCTGTAACTGTAAAATGAGCTTAAAATGCTCCCCAGATGTGTTTATCTAATTCCCTTTTTGTAAATCATTCTTTTTGTGGAATAGGAAAAAACCAAGAGAATGAATTCAGTAATGCCACCCTTCTCCTGCATAAATAAAGAAGGTGGGGGTGGTAACACTGTGTCTGGGAAAAGAAGCAAAAATGCATGCTTGGATATCCCACTGCCTGCTGTTGTAGGGATTGTGCTTGCCAGCAGTTTTTGACAAGCACATTCCTTCTAAACTCTCTCCAAACTCTCCAGGCATTTAAAAAGACTTGTGCCTTTGCTAGTCACCTTTCACTTGCTTGTAGTGTAAAAGGAATGCTTATGGAGTAATGAACTGTCTTTTTTGAAATCAGGAAAACTGAATCAAGTTTTTGTGTTATTACATATGTGTTTTGTAATTGGCAGTGTTATCTTATGAAGATGGCTGCTGGTATCTGAAGCTCATAGGGTCTCATCTGACAGGTAATAAGGCATAGGAATTGATTGATGTTTTCAGGAGATCATTAAGTTTTTTACCCCTGTGCAGCGTTGTTGCTGTAGAAGTGGTCTGTGTTCAAAGGGTAGGTCAGCAAGTGACGTGTCTGCTTTTGGTAGAACCTTGCCATAAGATTGCTTTAAAGTCTAGTATGCTTGGCAGTGAGGCACCCTGCTGGAAAGGGTACCTGACAGTGAAGGAGTGTACCCTTAAACAGTGTTTTGGAAGACAAAACAGGCAGAGAGGCCTTGGAGGGAAAAAAAAGTCAGTGAAAGAGAAACTAGACTGTGCTAGGAAGAACCATGGCTGAGGAGAGACTAGAAATCTAGACACTTGAATGCAAAACTATCCTTCTCAAGAATGTTCAATCTTATAATCTCATTTATGTTTTTTGCACCTTTTTTTTTTTCTTTTTTCTTTTTTTTCCTGAAACACAAAGAATGCTGAATTAGAATGATTCCATAATTATAAACTCACATACAGGAGACTGCTTGCTTAGCATCTGTGCACTCGCCATTTCTGCATTGCTTTTAGGTGGAAGGCTGTCTGGATCTTTCCATGTGTCTTGCTTCTGCTACTTACACACTACTGTTTTTGTTAAAGAAATAATTAGAAAATGATAGTCTTTTAATGTACTTAGCTTGTCGCCTTTTAAGTAAGAAAATATTCTCATATTAATTGTATAGGAATTTTAAGCATAGGCAGAATGTCAAATGCAACCCCAAATTTGATGTCTGTCCAATTACTGGTGATTCTCATGAAAGTTTAAATTTAAAACAGGAACTAAGAGCTTGACAGGACAACAGAAAAACTGTTCTCTCCCACATGGAATTACAGATGTTGGCAGGGACCTCTGAGACCATTTGGTCCAACTTGTTCTTGAGCAGGGACACTCAGAGCGGGTTGCCCAGGACCATGTCAAAGTGGCTTTTCTAAGGAGGAGATTCCACAGCCTCCCTGGGCAGCTTGTTCCCATGCTCTGCCTCCCTCAAAGTAAAGGAGTTCTGTCTCATGTTCAGATGGAACTTCCTGTGTTCCAGTTTGAGCCTGTTGCCTCTTACTGTGTCACTGTGCAACACTGGAAAGAACCTGGTCCCATCCATTGTCCTTAACATATTTGAATACATTTCTCAGCTCTCTCAACACTTCCTCAAAGGAGTTGTGCTCCAGCTCCCTCATCATCTTTATAGCCTTCCACTGGGTTCTCTTGAGTAGTTCCAGGTCTCTCTTGTACTGGGGAGCCCAGAACTGGACACAGCTTTTAAGGCAAGGCCTTACCAGGCCTGAGTAGGAGGAGAAGATTACCTCCCTCAATGTATTAGCAATGCTTTTCCATCGGATGCCGATGACCTCTGGTTCATGGTTAACTTGTCTGCCAGCAGTCCACAGAGCTGCTTTCCAGCAGGTCATTCCCCAGCCTTTACTGATGCTATCACCAGTGTTCTCATTAAGTGTTACAATTTTTCTCCTTTTTCTACAGAGTTTAGACTGATTCAGTCAACATTACAGTGATTTTAATGTGCATAGACCTTGACAGCATTAAAATTAAGGAAACATGGTATTAATCTTACAGATTGTGATCATTAGGAATCCTGCAGTGTGCTGCTACACTCATGGTATTGTTTTCTCTGACTGGAGAAGTTTTGCAAATCATTAAAAAATAAACTGACATAGTAGCCATCTAGTAGTCCTTTTCACAGTTATTTCAATTTCTCTGTTGTGAAATGCACATTTATAAGTATTTTGAGAGCCTGCAAACAGTTACAAAAAATGCTTGAGAATACGTTGTGTATTCTTTGAGTATTGTGATTATGTATTGTTTGAGGGTTGTGATCAAGCAGTGAAGGAAAAGTTGACCTTCTCTGCTCAAGATTGTCATTCTGGGACTGACTGCTATTATAGTTATGTGGGTAAAATATGTGAAGCTCTAGAAAAATGTTCCAAAGCTGTCCAGCAACATAATTAGTTTAGTGTGACTGAAAAATAATTTTGATTCTTGAATTAAGATCTAAAGATTAATTAACTTGTAATTTAGTATTTATATTTGAAATACAATATTTAGAATAATGACATGAGCTGTCAATTTTTAACTTGTTTCAAAGCAGTAGCTGCAAGTTCTACTGAAGAAGTGGTTTTGCTATGACAGTTGGGCAGTGTGTCATTCAAAACCTTTTTTGGCCCTTTGAAAAAGACTTTAATTTGCTTGATTTCAGTTTGGATTCTCTCCTATTCTCTTCTGAAATTGCGTACCAAAGTTACCTAATTCAAAGATAATATACAGGAAGTCTTATAAGAACTAATAGAAATAAATATATCAAAAATAAAAATTACTCTGCATCCTTTCTCCATTTAAACAAATAGTACAAGCTTTATTGTCTTCTTACTGTGGGTCTCTGATCCAGAATAGCTGTCTTTCTCAGATTTGTGTTGTTTTTGGATTCATGGTGAGTTAATATTCTCTTTGTGTGATTATTCTTTTTTCTGTAAGTCTTTGATGAGATACTAGCATTCTGTAATGAAATTATTTAAGCTCACAAAATGTTTGTACTGGGATGTCAAGGTAATAGACTACTTTGATTACTTAAAATTTATCACATTTTAGTTTGAAAACTATCTTGGTTATCCATTTAATGTGTTGAATAGTACAGAAATACTATTCCTACCAAAACATTTTTTACATGTGTTCTAAGGTCCTTTCTGAACCGAGTATTTTGTTGGTATATTTGTTGAAGTCTGTAATTTTCTATATTCTATAAGCTTGACATTCTTTACAGTTTAGATTATTTTTGTTGATTTGATTTCTTTTGCTTGGCTGTATTATCATAAAGGACTATTTTTTTTTCCCCTCTATGTAAAAAAGTTCCTGTCTAGCATATATCAGAATATAGCAATAAAGCTGCTGTTTGACAATATTCAGAATATGTGTTAATAAATATTCAGAATGCTAATAGAGAAAGATTCTTCAAGCTTATATTAAGTGTTCTCAGCTAATTTGCATGGTGGAATTATTTGCAAAATTTGATACAATTTCTCATTTTTCCAGAGACAAAAAAGAAACTTCAAATCTGATTCTCCATTTTTTTTTCCTTTTTTTGCTTTACCTTAATTGTTGCTTCATCAGTTACTTCTTCCTTAATTTAGATTGACGATGCCCTTCAGGAGTCACATATATGTGAGTTTTGTGAAGCTTGGTATAAAGTACTACTAGCAGAAAAGTGTGTCAATCCTATACCTATTAAAGGAATTTGCAGCTTGAGCTCCACAAAAGACTCAGCAAGAAACCAATGTAGCACTATAGAAATGCAGGAAAACTCTGCCGTAAGTCCTGCAAAACACCACAGGATTCCATAAATTTAGCTTTTTTCAGCTGGCTGCACTCTGGACAACTGCTCTTTCTCTTCAACAGAGGCAGATATCACTTGGATCATCAGTCTCACACACTCTATCAATCTGTACTCTGTTGCATCCGCAGACTTTGCTTAGATGCCTTCTCTGTGCAGTGGCTGGCAGCAGAGAAATGTGTTCTCTGCAGGTTTTGTTGCTAGGATGGATGTGAACAGTTAGTCATCATTATAATGCCTATCATTTTCTGACTATAAAATGCTCTGAAAGTCTTCATTTCTGGTGTTAACAGGAAAATTGAAGTCTGTGCTGAGCAAATTTCTACTACTTGGCTATCAGAAACAGTTGTCTTTCAAAAAAATATGTTTGTTATTTTAATCCCCTCTGATTTCTAAATTAGTTTACTGCGTGATTAACTATTCACTAGAACACTTCCTGTATGCACAGGGGATGGATACCATCATCATAGTCTTCCAACTCAGGAGCTTTAAGGTGCTGGTAGTTATTTCCAAAATAATTTTTGTTCTCATACTTTTTAATGGTACTCACAGATCCGTACCAGAAAGTGTCCAACAACACCATACTACATTAAACTTGTGCTGCAGGCAGGTTTTGGATCCTGCAAGTATTTACTGTGCTATGGTACCACATTTTAGGGCCATATCAACTTTTTTATTTTTCATAGTACTAAGCAAGTGTTATTTGTCTTGGAAGGACCAAGCCACATGTTTCTTGCGCTCTCTCTGAGGCTGGCAGGCTGTTGTTAGAAAAGATGAGATTTGTTTTTGTCTTGTGGTAATAATCTGCTGCTTGTCTTTGCAGACCCAAGAATTTCATCTTAAATTTAATAGGCAAACAAAAGGGGAGAAAAGATGAAGAGGAGAAGGGCAAACTAGAAAAAATTCCTTTTCCTTTTTTTTCTTTATGAAACTTGTTCTGCAGCAACAGGAGTATTTGGAGGCAAGGAGTGCCAGCTGATGACATCCAGCCCTGAGTTGGGAAGTGGAATGCTAAAAGGCAGCAAATGAGTTGCACTTGCTTACTTGCCTCCCCAAAATAATTTAAATTGTCATTATTCCGTATTCGTCAGATACCCAGAGCCTCAACTGCATGTGGTGCTTGCAAATCTGTTCGTGATCAGTGCCCTCACAAATGTCTGTCTGAGAGTAATTAAAATTTTACCAAATAACACTAAAAAAAAAAGAAAAAGGTGTGTCGTGTAGTTACTGAATTCTTTAAAAATAAAAACAAAGGCCACCACAGAAACAAATTAAAGCCCCTGGGAGCTGACATGGTTACTGAAAGCTTTAACAGGACTGCCCTACCATAGAAACCTGCTTTCACATTGTCACTCATTTTGATCTCTGAAAAGGAATTTATGATCAAAGTTTTGTCTGAGCACAATGTAATGGCACATTTAAGCACTGATTATATTTCGGCAAAGTTAGAAAGGGGTTTGTTAAAATTTATTTATTTATTTTTTGTTTGTGTGGCACTCACTCTGCATTGAGAAGAGCATTTTACCAGTTAAAATGTTTACCTCTTAAAATAGTAAGCTGTATTTGGGATGTGTTTTAAGGATATTTCTAAACATAGCTCTGTTTAAAAAAAAAAAAAAAAAAAAAAAAAAAAAGTACATTGATGGAATATTTGAGATCTTTGGTTCATATCCCCTGTCTNGAAGTACCTGTTATCCTGTTTAAGATATTTTTCATTAAATTAGATTGGTTTTTCTGCTCCTACTATTTCATTATAAACAGTGATCTAGAGCACCTATTGTAGGTGACATATCACAAAGTAAATGGAGAAGCATCTGTAGTTAAAACATGCTTCTGTGCATAAAGTTTCTGACATCATGACTCTCCAGAAAAATTACTGAATTCTTAACTTTTCAAGTGCTATCTGCAGAAAGAAGTATCTGTCAATTAATATACCATAATATGATTCTTCAAAAACATATTGTCACTTGCTTCATTTGGCAACACATAATCCAAAGTGGACCTTGAGATATTCAGGTTAGAAATAAATGACGTTTACAATGGAAGAAGACATTACAATTATTTAGGTTTAGAAAATATGGTTTTATTTCCTGTCATTGTTGTGGATTTTCAGCATGACTGTACACTTGGCTTTGTTTCTACTCTTCACCTTTTGTCCATGTAGAACAGTTCTATAAATACTCTAAGATTATAGTTGACAATCTATATGCAGAGATCCTAGCTGGAGGAAAGATGCTGATTTCTGTGGTAGAAGAATAAAATTGCAAAGACTATTATAGTTAAATGAGTTATGTTATAAGCTGGTAGGTGATCATTTAAAATAATGGTGAAGAAAAATCAGTGCATATACAATTTCCTTAATGTGCAATTGTTATGGTATATTTTGGAATTTTAGAAGTAGCTTCATGTGATCTTGGTGTGATCAAAATAATGTGAGCAATCAACCAATTTCAGTTTTCCGTCTTGAATCTCCATGAGAAATATTAGTACTCTTTACAAGATTTTTAATAATAATGCATTGAAATGAACGAATGGATTTGGAATTCTTTGAAGTGGGTTGAAAGAAATCACAATGGAGGTCCCCCTCTGCTGGTGGACAGTTTAACATTCAAGACATTAAAGTATCCAACACCAGTGTAAAGTCAACTGAGTCTGAGTGTATTTTAAGTAGTAAAAATGTAACTGCTTACACAGTGTAGGCTATTCGGAATCTGCCGAAAAGATTTGAACTTGAGGTATAGTACAGGTGCAGTTGTTAAGTTCCCAGTTTGTTTTTCTTAGCTCTGGAACATAGTTAATGTCAAGCGTCCAATATAGGAGTATGCTAAGTTTAATTATACCTAACCTGTAACACTATTACGCTTGCTGTTTAACCTTTCCAGTGCTATTTAACCTTTCCAGTGTTGGTAAGCAACCTGTTCCACTTGTGATTTTTAAGAGATATATTTTTTAATTTAGTTAGTAATCTGCTTAAGATGTTTTTATGTGCATGTCTTTCAGGAGAATTTTTTGAGTACTTTGGTGGGAAACAGTTGTACGAAATTTTGTGTGTATACTTTGAGGACTTGTGAAGAAGAGTGAAAACCACAGGAGTTCTGGAGACAATAGAAGTAAATTATTAATTGAGAGAAATGTACACAATAATCCAGTGAGAGTAGAACCAGCAGTAAAACAGTAGGAACAAACAAAAAAGTCCCAAGGATTCCTTTAGCCTAGTGTGTTTGGTCCTGTATGTCTTCTGTTTTCCTGATTGCTGCAGGGCGGTACTTTTTCCTCTAAAAGAGAACAGATTGCCTTTTCAGATAGAGAAATGATTCTGCTACCTCTTTGCTTGCTTCCATCTTCTCTTTCTTGTGTTTGACTAGCTATGTTAAAATTCAGTTGCGGATTTAGTGTTCAGTAAGGTAGTGAATCAATTCCTTATTTTAAAATACAGCACACTGTATGTGTGTGAAATAAAATTTTAGTAGTGATTGCTTTTGTAAAATGCATTCCAAGGCAACTAAGTTCAGAAATGTATTCCAAAATTTTTTAATTTCAGTATAGGAAATATTAAAGTAAGTTAAGATTATGAACTTGACATGTAAGTACAATAATCCATTTCAACTTCCATTTATTATGAATATAATTAAGAACCTATTACAACTATAAATCTAAGCCTTTCTGTAGTTCATAAATTCACATACAAATATAAGGACAGGAGAAGGAGTTACTGTATGTTGCAATAAAAAGACAACAACAACAAAATACTTCTTTTTAATGAAGTCAGGAATTTACTTAAACATCCATAGTGTTGTGTCTCTGTTCATCTAGCCAGTATAAATGCAGCAGAATGATGTTTTCCTTGGAAATATAAATCACAAGAGGAGTGTGAATGACTTCAATATCGTTCAGCTAAACCTGAATATAATTTCCTATAGCAAAAACCTATCAACATCAGATAAAGGGGTTTTCATCTTTTTTTAATCAATGGGCATCAAATTCCAATGAGGTTGTGTACATTTTATTAGATTATACACAACGTTAATTCCGCCCTGATTTTAATATCTACATAAGCAAACAGGCTTTTTTGTCACAAAATCTATTTTTAATTTATTTCTCTGGAACACTTGTAGATTTACAAAGGCCTTTGGTTATACTCACAGTTGTTTTGAGAAAAATAGCTCTGACTTCGTAATCACCCAATCTGATTTTGTGTAAAAGTTGATGCCAAAGGCATATTAATCTCTATATATTGAGTCTCTCAGTTTACTTGTATTGCATTTAAATTCAGAATAACCGTGACTTACCAGTTCTCAGCTTTATGCTTGTTCTTC
>VXAB01004858.1:0-51047 GCA_013399175.1 Odontophorus gujanensis
AGGTGATTGTCCCCCTCTGTTTCACTCTTATGGGACCCCGTCTAGGCTAGTGCATTCTGTTCCAGGGCCCTCTGCATAAGAAGAAAATGGACCTGTTAGAATGAGTCCAGAGGAGGCTGATAAGGAGTACCTCTCCTATGAAGAGAGGCTGAGATAATTGGGGTTGTTTATCCTGGAAAAGAGAATGCTCCTGGGAAACCTTACAGTGGCCCTCCAGTACTTAAAAGGGACTTGAAAGAAAGCTGGGCAGGAATAAGAGGTAATAGTTTTGAACTAAAGGAAGGCAAATTTTGATGAGATATTCAAAAGAAACTCTTTACTCATAAGGGAATGAGGTGATGGAACAGGTTGCCCAGAGAATTTGTAGATGTCCTATTCCATTCAGGACAATGTTGGACAGGGCTTTGAGCAACCTGATGGAGGAAGACGACCCTGCCTATGGCAGGTGAGCTGGAACTAGATGATCATTAAAGTCCCTTCCAAACCAAAGCATCCAATGATTCTATGATTCCCTGATTAGTATAAAATCATATTCATTAGAGTACAAGTATAGTAAACATAAAATGTAGTTCATTCCACAAAATGAAGAGTAATCATATTCTCATGATAAAGCAATACTGTGTAAAGAGGAGAGGGAGAGGAGAGGAGAGAGGAAAGGAGAACTGTTGTAGTTTCCATGGAAATAAATAGGAGATTTTGGAGCAACTTGCAGCTCAAGACAATTTCTCTTCGCTCAGCTCAAATGCTTGACCACTTCAGAACAGAACAAAAATCATATTCTTGAGGAGATTGTCATATCAGTGCTAAATCTAGCAGAAGAACCTTTTGTCTGGCTGATCCTGTTCCTGATGTGTTTAATGTACCCAAAAATGAAGTCTGCCCTCCTGGTTGCCAGGGCACACTACTGGCTTATGCTGAGCTGCTGTCACTCAGCATGCTGACAACTTCTGCCCTCCAGTCACTCATCTCTCAGTTTGAACCTGTGTCAATTTTTACTCCATCCTGGGTGAAGAACATGGTGTTTACCTTTGTTGAACTTCATGACGTTGATGATAGTTGAATGGTCCTATGTGTCTAAATTCCACTTCAAAGCCTCACATCCCTCTAGAGATTCAGGAGCACCTCCCAGTTTAACATCCTGCTGGGGATGGATTTCACTCCTACAACCAATCCATTGATAGAGATGATAAACAGTGCAGGAGCAAGAATTGAGCCCTGGGGAGCACCACTAGTGACTGTCCACCAACTAGATGCAGCCTCATTTACTAAAACACTTCTGTTGTATTAGGCGATGTGCGAGATATCGCAATGTGACGACTGTTTGCTGACAACAACTTTGAGCAATATTGTTGAGCCAGCTCATCACCAAGCAAAATATGAACTTGTTTACCTCGCAGATGCACGCTTTGTTCAGAAGGATGCCATGAGGGATGATATCAAAGGCCTTACTGAAATCCAGAAAGATTATGTTGTCACAAATGGAAACAAACTGTGTTATACTGCACTCATAAGAGAAGAGCTAGGACACATTTATTGACATAATATAGATACGATGGAGTGACTTTACAACTGACTTAACGAGATTCAAGATAGCTGGATACACTTGATTATTTACAGCATAGACAATTAGATTAAACACACACATACAGTAGGTCCTCCTGTTTATTCACAAGTTTCAGAATAGACCTCCTTTCTTTCTCTTGAAACCACACTCCCTGAACCACAGAGCTGAGGAGCCTAGGTGTGGCAGAATCTGATGCTGCTGTTCCTTTACAAATACAAGTCATTGCTACCCCAGTCATGGGGAAGACACTACAGTGCTCATCCTTGTAATTGAACCATAATGTATGTTTGACCACTGACCTTTGCTTTATTTGGCCTTCTACAACAAGGAAAATTAATCTCATTTTCCTTTCTTTCTTCCTTCCTTTCTCCCTCCCTTCCTCGCACTCTCTTTTGCTCTCTTTCTCTCCTTTCATTTTTAGGGCAATAGAACATTTTGTAATAGGACATGGTTACTGTTTCTAACCTTGTTATCTTCTCTTGTCAAGAAGGCATTTCTCTCTCAAAGACTAATAAAATATTTCTGGAAATATCTTCTTATTCTATGGTTTCAAAACCCTAGTATACAGATTAGGATATACTATTTCTATATTACTGTGAAACATCACATTAATTAATCAGCAGTTTTGTTTCATTAGGGGAAAGAAATGTAGATTTCTTTTAAAAAAAAATCTCTACTTTTTCTTTTTTAAACTGTACTATATAATCATCTAGATGTTAAATAGGTATGAACTAGTAGGTTTTACTCAGTATTTAGCTTCTGGAAATAAAAATAGTAAATTATCTTGCAGATCTGGGTCATCATGGACTTTATGCAGTCCCTGGACAAAATTGAGTTTACTGCCAGCCCAGTTGCTCTTAAATATGTTGCACTGTAGTCTGTGTACAGCAAAGCAAGTGGAGATAAATGCCTTAACAACTTGTAGAAATGAGTGGTAGTCACACTGTAGAATGTGAAGTATGAAATGAACATTTGAAAGAAAAGAAGTCATGATATGTAGCAATTCTGTCTTATTAGTAGCAGTAAATATGCTGGTGCAGTGGTGCACCATCTTATTTTATTTACGTGCAATATGTGCAGTAGCTAGAGGGTTGCTTACATAGAATGGAGGGGACAGATTTTGGAAATCATTTCAGTATTTTACTACGATTTTGAATTACATTAGATGATTTAAAATATAGAAAATCCCATCACACCTTAAAAGTTCCGAGCAGGACCAAAATGCAGAAATAAAATATACTCCGTGAACCTAACAACTACGGAACAAAAATTTGTGATATTTCTATGGATGCATCAGTATCTGCAGTAGTGAATAGTAACATCCCCTATAAAGGTCACTTTTGGAACCATATTTGATTTTTGGGGGTGCTACTATAGTATGTAGTTCAAGATTTTTTGGGTCTGCTCTTCCCGCAGTCTCAAAGTATTAGCCAACTGAAAGCTGCAATTGGTCTATGGTTTTGTTTGTCCTGGGTTAGCAGTTCCAACTTAACAGCAAAAATAACCTGAATGCTGTCAGGCCCTAGAGGTCATCCTGAATTGATATTTAGCACGGTATACAAATACTGCTGTTTTTCCACAAAGTTGTACTAGATATTTTTTAGATCTTTGAGGCACCCAAATGTGGGGACTGACAACTCTATTTTTCTGCATAGGAGAAAAAGAGTACCTTCTGAAAGTGTGATTCTTTAAAAGAATCAAGACAAAAATGTCACTGTTAAAATGGCTTCCAGTTTTGCTTCCTATTTTTGGGAAGAAGAATCCAGTTAAGTAGAAAAGAGGAAATGTAGAAATTTCTTTATGTCCAAGACTGATTCAACACAATAGCAATTTCACAGTTGCTACATATTAATTGCAGGCAGGTTGTCTGTGTTGTCAGGGCTGTCCATTCATGTGGCTTGGTTTAATATTCTTTGCTTTACAGTGCAGTGCATCTTTTGGCCTACAGCTATAGTAACCATGTCACCATGAGATAAACTCATGAGATAAACCATGAGATAGTGTATCAGTGTGGATTTCTCTTTGTCACTCACATTTGCAGTGATAGCAAGATGGTAGTTTTTTATCACGATGCTCTTTTTATTTGTTCCTTTCAGCAATGTACTGTGCCAACTTGAACAGAATTACCAGATTAATCAACTGTATTAATAAGAAATGAGATAGTAATGCTGTCAATCAGTAACCCGTCTGGAGGGAGATATCAAAACAAAATAAAACAAGATTACTCACAGTTCTCAAATAATGTGATTTTACCACCGAAAATATCTCTTTCCTCCTATGTTAGAGCCAGGCACAGATGCACATCTAAAGTATGAAAATATATAACAAACTTGTCAAACTCCTTAAGTTATCACAATTGTTTTCATCAAGTTCAAAATAAACATTATCTTAAAAGTCGCCTTACAGATAGTTCCTTCAAAATGCAAATTTTCTCTTTTGTTGCTCAGATATGAAATTATTTGACTTATTAGAGGAATATTCTAGCATCATGCCTTGTCACAGCGAGGGCAAATCACTTTTTTTTTTTTTTTTTTTTTTTCCTCAGAAACAAAGGCTTTGTTGCTGTTGTTGTTTTACTCTGTAAAGCTTCACAATAATTTTCTTGGACAAAATCCTGATTTCACTTGTATCACGTCTCAGGTTAAATGTCTAGAAGTACTAGAAGTTATGAAATTTCTTTTGAATGGTGATTTACTAATCTAAAATAAGTTGTTTGTAAATATTATTTAATGAGATGTAAAGGCCCAAAGTTAAAGAGGTCCAGTTTCCTGCAAAACTGTCACAGAAATACTTCTAATATTGGTTATATGATTAGGTTATATGACTGGTAACTCTGACCAAAGTGAAGAGAGTGGCTAAGGTTGCTGCTTTTAGAAATTATTTTGCAGGATCAAAGTGTGTTGGACTGTGATATTGTAAGACTGTTTTGCAGAAAGGTAGTTTAAGGGTTGAAAAAAACTGGTCAGAAATTTCTTAGCCTTTCATTTGACTACTTTTCAATGAGCTAAAAAGGCAATGTGTTATCACAAATATTGATCTGTAAGAGACAAAAATTATTTATAGAATTTAATAAAATTTTACCTTGCTTCATCTCTCTATACAGTACAAGATATAACAGTGCGATGTTGTCTGAGTAATGAGTGCCTGAGTAATGATTTCCATCTAACAAGGTTTTTCCTCAGTTCACTGCAATTTCTTATTGCTGAGTGTTTCCTGTCAGTGTCTCCTTATACTTTAGTAAAAATTTTGGACTGTAAAGACTGGTTTCACTCTGCTAGAAATTCTTTTTGATTTTCAAAGCTCGAAAATCTTGCCTTAACTCCACTGCATCTGTTTTAAACACGCATTATTCTGAGTGGTTGTATAGTATGAGACATCTATGATTTTACATAAACATAGGAAGAAATATTCTTCTCCTGGACTTAATCCCTAAAGACTTCCTTTGACCTTGCTTGCTAACAGAAAGTTTGTGGTGAGATGTAAATTCATGTAAATTGTTAACATTATGCTACACAGCATCAGGCAGCATAATGGTCCTGTGTACATCATAACACTCTGAAAAACCTTAACATATGCTATCATTTGCATTCTTTAATCTCACATTCACAATTTACTGCGTTCCGCCTGCAAAATACAGCTCCAGCTGCTGTATATGGGGGAAAGTTGCAGTGGTAATTAATTAATAACATTATTTAAAATATGAAACTCAGACCATAACTTGCTGGTACACTCAAATAACTTGGAATTTTTCTCATTCACAAATTATGTTCTTCAGAAAAAGAAACCCCCAGTGACTTCCTGAAGAAACTGAAGCTGTTTTCTACTGTAAGCAATTTGATGTGCCTTAGTATATGTTATATTCATTTTACTTCATGTGCCTTTTGTTATGACATCTGATAGATTTTTTTATTTTTTTATTTTTTAATTGGGCATTGGAACTGTCATTTCTGTGAAATTAGTCCTAATAAAGAACTCCCAAATGGAAGATTTGAATTAGAGGTCTAGAAACTGGACTACAGTGGCATGTTTTAGGATCAGTTAAAGTAAATACCAATTATAATGGAGCTATGGGTACTGACTCAGATGCATTTCTGCTATGTGCCTGCAGAACAGCTTTACAGAAGCAGTTTATTTATCTGTGTATTAGTGTATTAGATGATTTTGCCGCAATGAGTGTGTTGGGTTTTTTTTTGGGGGGGGGAGAGGCTGACATTACTTAAGTGTAAGGCTTAAAAGATCTCCTTTGAGGTTTACAGCAAGAAAAGAACAGTCACATGTATGAGAGATTTTCAATAAACAAAGACATCAGTATTTGGAAAATCTGTTCTTATATACATATATGTCTTAAAGGAAATGGATCAGGCAGTCTTTGATTCTGGTGGGAAGAAATGTGCAAAAGGAGATAGGCTCAATTCTAGTGCATGGGTCCACTATACAAGCTATGGGTGACTGTATAGGGCCAGGAAACAAAAGTCATCTTCTAATTTGCAGTTCTAGTAAAGCTGAGATTTTGTCTGAGACTTTGAAATGTCAATATACCTTTTCTATTTTGCCATGGGAAAACATGGGTTTCTATCATTACTACAGTGGCACTGCTAATCTCTCAATCCTTATGAATGTTGCTGATTTTCTAAAATAACCTAGAATTTAACATGTAGTAACATTTATTTTTTTTTTTTTTCCGTAGAGCTGTCTAGTTGTTTACTAGATAAAAAAAGACCCATTCATAATGGGTTATCAACCCATTTTAAAGAGCTGGAATGCAATTCCGTGGTGCTGATTTAATGTCTGAAATACCACAGGATTTTTTGTTTTTACTTTTATTTTTTTCTGTAAGGTAAATAACAATGAAAACAGTCTACAAAACTCAGGGAAGACCTTCAGATAAGAGTACCAAAGCCAGAAACATTTAAAAAGCTCAGCATCCTCAAGCAGTTAATAGGATACCATCTCTTTGTGGGATGGATTCATTTGTAGTGAGTGGCGAAATCACCACTGATTCTAAGCTGTGATAAGATCTTGTTAAGGTCATAGTTGATGTGGTTTAACCCAGTAGGTAGCTCAGCACGATACAGTCAAGCCCCTCCCAGGGTGACTGGTGAGAGAACTGGGGAAAAAAAAACAACAAAATGAAGTAAAAACTGTGACTTTAAATAAAGAGCTAGAGAAGCTAAGGAGTTTGAAAAAAATGTTTACAGTATGACTTTGCTATGCTTTTTAGCTTCTTTTCACACAGTGCTCTAATTCTGAACAAACAAGATCTCAAGTCATTGCACTCTACTGTAGGAAATTGATTAAACTGAAACAGAATTTCGTCTGAAACAGCACACTAGCACTAGGAAATGAAGGCAGACCAACGCCAGGTGTGTTTCTTCCTGTGAGGCAAACTCACATCAGGAAGACTCCCAAGTGCTTCCTGCACCCAATTTGTGGAACATAACGTCTATATATTAATTGACTTTTACTTCATAGAGCATATCAACCTCTTCTGAAATGGTATTTTTCTGTGAAAGGAAAAATGTGTTTTTTGATGAAGCCAAGGAAGTATTCTGGCAATGGAATACAATGCTGTTCTATCTAGTTACCTTTTATGGGCTTCATTTGATGTTTTTTCCCCTGAGATGTGCAAGCACTTTATTTGATTTTTTAGACGCTCAGACACGTTTGGTTCAGCTATAATAAGCACTGCAATGAGATCCCTGGTGATTTATCATGCTTTGAATTCATCTGTGCTCTCATTGTGTTGCCAAAGTTTTACAGTCTTCCTTAAGAGTCTGATTACTACCATAAAAGAAAACTGTAGGAAACCTAACTTGATCTTGGTAGTTGAAATCTTTGTCAAGAATTCATTCTTTCTGTAGAGTTGTTCTACCTTTCCTTATATTGGCATATGAAATACTCTATCTGAATGGGATAGCTCTTGCTAATGTAATAATTCTCTGTAGTTACAGTAGTGCTACTAATTAACATTTTGACTCACGTGTGAATGTATGTCCAAAAGAAGAGAAAATAACACTTAAAATATCAGCATCATACGCTAATATGAAACATTTCTGTAAGTGTATATAATTAAAAAAATGAATTATTTTGCTGAATTCTGCTTTGGAAAGCTGAAGCTTAAATTCAGCATAAACCTCTTGGTGTATACAGCACTTCAAATATGACTCTGAATTCTGTTATTCAAGGCTTCAGCTTCATGGTTTGTAGGCAAAGTAATTTTGATTTTTGCCTAGAAAACATATCTGAGATGAAGCTCACTTGACAAAAAGGTCTTGTGTATGCATTTTATTACTTTTAGACTGACGCTGAAATGAGAAATTGAACTGGCTATCCCTATACCCAGATTAGAACATTGAGCACCAAGGTAAAAATTTAAAAATACAAGACTGCATATTCAAAAGACACTGAGCACTGGTCCTAGAATTATTTTTTAAATGGTGCAAGTAAAAAACGTGGAATTAAACTCTGTCCTGTGTGAATGTGGGAAAGAGGTTAACACTAGGCTATCATTTTAGAAGTGATAAATACCATTTATATGAGTTTATCATCAACTACACATCACATCTATTTTCTGCAGAGACTGTTGAGTGAAAAGGGTTGTCTAAGAGAGGAAACAATATGGATATTGCACAGAGCGTGCATGCAGGTGGTAGCACATATACATCTTGGTCACTTGTGATGGCTGTGGAAAGTTTTCCTCCAGCCTCCTCAACGAGGTGTAGCAAAAAATAAAAGCAGAGAAGAAAAGAGGAACCTGAGCCTCCCCACTGCTTTTTATTGCCTGACTCACCACGGACCCACTGTTCAACATGAGGGTTGCCTTAGACATTGTCTGGAGACAATTTGGGAAACCCTGGCATACTGCTTTTAAAATTGCATATTGAGGGACAGGAATTGAGATGTTTCAATCCATATTTTCACCATATGGGGCATTTATGGAATTCATACTGAATCTGCACTATGAATGTGATCAGGAATAGTGACTACAGCATTAAAGACTGAGAAGAATTCACTGCAGCAAAAAGGACCAGTGGCCACACTCTTGTAAGCAATAGATACAGTATAGAAAAAGTGTCAGAACTAATTTCATTAGTATGGTGTGCTAATTTTGAGGATAAACCTGCATTAACTCAATAGATCTATAAATATAAAAGGAAAACCATGCAGAGTTGCACACAAAGCAAATTGATTGAGGAAAGTAAAAGAGGTTGCTCTACCAAATATGCTGAGAGATCTTTCTTGTTAAATTGAATTTGGAGAATATCCATGTACAAAACTTTGTTAGCCAAAGTGCTCCATATGGATATCATATTGAGCCAACACCCAACTATATCAATGTTTTTCAATGACTTTGGTTCTGCAGAATGAAACGGCAGTAAAATTTTGAAGATATGATTCCTTTTATTATTACTAATGCTGTAAGTGACATCTACTCTTGCCTATCAACATCTAATAATTGGTATGCACCACCATCAGTACTGTTTCCACCTACTAAATTGTGCATCTTGTTGATTAATTTGATGTTTTATCAATAATCTCTACTACCTGATTTAATCCATCTTTCTGCCTTACAGAAATATATAAAATATTTTAATCTTTTTAAAATAAATCATAATTTCTCAAACTAGAACCACCTACAGTAGATATCATATTTATTCAAATTTCTCAGAACGTCAGAAAAAATATACCAGGGGAGAAATCCAAAATGAATAAAGTTTTGATGTGCAAACATACAAGAAATATAGCATGCATTAATACATGCTACTGTAAAAGCTCCTGGATTTTTCACAGTACACTTAAAGGCAGAACATTCCTTTAAAATTCATGATGTCATTTCACTTGCTACAATCCCAGGAGGAATAGCTAGCAGGTAATTATTTTTGATAACATTTTCTTTCCCGCCCTGGAGCACTTTTCTATATACACTGAATATATTTAACACTTCATTATTCAACAACCATTTATCATACCTATAATTAGTTGTTAAATAAGTGAATAACAATGAACAGTTCTTTTTTTTAGGAACTTTTAAAAATACACACAAGCTGTTGCATTATTCTCGACCTTTGCTGGAAAATAAATAAGCAAAACTGAAACACATTCTGAACAAGTAAAATAAAATCCTAACTGACAGCTTTTGTGTCTGTTCAAGCAGGTACAATTTTGAAATTACTGATATATTATTTTTTCATGCACCTTGGAAAAATGGTTATGTACTGAAAATGCTGACAGCCTCCTTTCTATGGTACTGCCATCAGATGTTGATATAATTAAGTCCCAAAGTAACGTGCAGCGTGTTAGTGAACCAAACTGTCATTAGTTTTGCAATGATTTATGATCTGCAGCTAACAGGAGAGCACCAACAGGACCAGTAAAATTACACACATTAAGAGGAAACATTTTGAACTAATTTTTTTAGGGAAATGTTACCATTAAATTTCCTAAATGAAAGATTTTCAAACATGTTTAGGCACCAATAGGTGCAAGTAGTCTATTATCATTCCAGAAGTCTGTAGTCGCTGGAATTCTGCTTTTATTTTTGGTAAAAATAAACGAATCTATAAACACAAAAAACTCAAGAGTGATGCAGTAGAAAAACATCATATGATACAAAAGCTTTTTGTTTTCAGATGAAGTGCTTTAAATATAATTTTCATCAAAAATGATAAGTTGATAATCAAAACTGTGAAAAGGTTTCCGGGAGCAGTGCACACTTATGTGAAACAACCTATCAGACATGTCTATATAGTATGTCCTATAGGTCAAAAGAGGATGTGATTTATGGTATATCAAGAAAAGATAGTAGTAGTAAAGAATAACAAAAATTAAGAAGATAGTCAAGGAAGACAATATCATTTAAATACTTATTCTCTGCAAGAAGACATACTAGGAAATAGAAAAACTTTAGTATGTTTATTATTTCTCTCTTCTTCCTTCTGCAGTCTCTCTTCTCCCACTAAAAGCAGAAACATACTCTCACCGGCTGGTTTGGGTCCATCTACACTTTTCTAAATTGCTTCTGTGCATGTCATGTGTTTCTATACTTACATGTGGACTGCTTGCTTTATGCAATGGGGTTGTGGTGATATGATGGATGCGCTATCTAAATAAATATAAGAATGAAACAATAATTACAATTAATTTTTTTATGTTCCTCTCCCCTCTTCTTCCCCCATATACATTGCTCATTTCAGTGTGACAATTTGCCTGTGGAAACAGCTGGCTTATGAGTTGATACTTAAAGAGCAGATGACAGCCAATGTGCCAGTGGAAGTCTCGTTGGACAGCTGAACAGATGTGATATGTTACAAGGAAGTTTTTTATATTCCTAATAAATGTTGTATCACTGAAGATAGCATAAATAGAATATAGTGATGCAGATGCCAGTAATAGTTTCTAGTCTATCTGAAAGTATTTATATTGTGAAAAGACATTTTCCAACAAATAAGATGTACATTGTTTCCCATTTTTTAATAGGACAAAAAAAAAAGTTATTTTTTACTGTTTGTTGCAAAATGCAATATAACAAATCTTGGTGCCTTTTGAATATGCCACAGAATACAGTGTCATTTTGAATGTAGCACTCCAGAGTTCTAGGAACAAGTTGGTAAGGTTTCATATGAAGGAGATTAGACTTTGCTCTAGATTTTCACTGCAGTTAGTCTGTTTGTCCCAAAAGCAACCTGGGCATCCAGCAAAGTAGACCAGCTCTGATTCTGGCAACATAATCTCTCTAGTGGACCACTTCTGATTAAACCTTTTAGTCTAGGAAGGAGAATCTTTTTTAATATCAAAGGAAGCCTCAATAAGTTTCTCAATTCAGTATATCTTTTCCATCAGTCAAGAAAAAGAGTCAGGGGAGGAACAGCAGTTTCATTGTTCTGTTAAGTATTTCTCAATTCAGTTCCAAGGTAAGCACTGCTGTTTACTGCACTCATTCTTGCTCTTATTATTATTTGAGAACCAGGAAATTGAGAAAATTTCATATATTTAATGAACTAAAAATTTTCTTTCCTCTTTATTATTATTATTGTAATAAATAAATAGATAAATAAATAAAAGTAAGCAACCAGAATTTTACAATCTGCTCTGTAATGTACAAGTAGGAATTTCAGAGCAGGTAAACTGCAGTTATACTTCTTTACCAGGAGGCAATTTTAATACTGGGGAAAAAAAAGCAACCACCTCAAGAAAACACAACACACCCCTCTGCCAGACAAATAACTAAATAAATTCTCAAAGATCATAAATCACAATGTAATTATAATTACTATAAAGCAAACAAAATATCATATGGAAAATAATAAATGCATCCATCACATAAATATATTTTCAAGTCTGTGAAATGGAGTTATTTTCATAAACCACCCAAGTTCTTCCATCTTGTAGCTAAATTGTAACACCTAATTTAAATCAAGGTATTAAATGTATTTTTAATGGCATTACATTGAGTGTAATGAAAAATCTTTTTCTTGCAATGTCATGAACTTCTGCTACGAAAGGCAGCTCACATCTCAGCAGCATACAGACTGCAAGGTAAAACGATTTAGATGCATAAAATTATTAGACTGAATTAATCATAGGCAGGGCTACAAGAATAGAATACCTGATTAATACAGCATAGCCAGAAGTGAGGGCATTTTACAGCATGCCACTTTTACAATTGCACCCCCAAGTGATCTTTTTTTTTTTCTCAGACTGAATTATTTGCACCAACCTGGTCATTTCAGCTGCTCTTTGTTAATACCTATGTGAATAACTTTTCCTTAATGTAGTTGTTAGAGTATTTGTTATTTTGGAAAAAATAACCTGGATTCTGTCTTATTTTTGGTTATGAATTATGATTGCATATTAGAATAGAGAAGATATAAACACGCATTTTACACATTAACCTGAGAAACAACTTAAAGAGCATAGGATGGTAGAGACAGTCTCCGTTGACAGTGATAGCTTTACTGCTCTTCAGATTACATAGTTATTTACATTTTCACAGTAATATTTCTTCAAGTGAGCTAACTAAATTTAGTTTATTAGGATAATATCATACTCAGCCTTGTGCTTGACCAGCAGTTCTTCAGTTCTTTTAGGGAACTGGAAATTACTCTTTTGAGTACTCTTTCTTGCTTTTATTGCTGAAAAAGTTGAAAGAAAAGTTCAGGGAAATACTTCAGACTCTAAAACTTGAGTTTGCACGAATTCTTCACTAACTTTAGCTGTCTTGTTCTCAAATTCTGTATTCACTGCTAGAAGTATGCAGAAATACAGACTTAAATGAATATATGAACATCTGATTAAAGTTCTGATCTTAACTTTGCTGTAAATCTGGAATTCTTTTGCTGAATTTGTGAGTAACATGTTATTCTTATGTCTGTATAACTAAAATAAAAAATGGTACCAAAGGTCACTTTCTGCTGTCCTCCAAAGAAAGAAGAGATGCTGGGTTCTGTGATGTAGTTTTTAAAGCATTCAGATTATGCCTTGGTTTGACAGTCAAAATCATCTTATCTGGGGAAAGAGATTCTACTCCATCTTTATGACATAAAAGTTCAACATAAAAAACAGTACAGCTAGAGCAAGAACAGTAAGGCTATTCTCAGTGCTGCCATTGATACTGTCTGAATTCCTTATCTCCTTTTGAATCAAATTTGCAATCTTGCCTTCATTTCATCTCAGTCTAATACATTGTTAACATTTCCTGTTGCAAATGAAAAGAGCAGTTGAAACTGCTGTACTTCTTAGAGCCCTGAGGGTTTTGCTCCCTCTGTAATTGAAATGTATCTAAATATATACATATATATATATATAAAGCATAATTGAATTATGAATTCATGTATATTAGCAGTGACCATGTAACTATTTACACTGATATCCACTGGTATTCATTTTAATCATTCTTCACATATTTATAGAAATCAGAGGTCCAGGGTTTCTTTATGTTTTGCACTGCAATCCAATGTTGATTAACTTCATTATATTGATATAGGGTTAAAAATTCCTCTGAATTAGGCAGAGTGGGGAAATGGCATTATTACAGGAGTTTCATTTCTGCAATGTGTTAAGTACTCATGATCTCAGTGAGTGACTCAGCATATTTCATTGTACTTAGCTGCTTTTTATAGTATCATTGTTGGAATAATAAAAGAGGTTTTGTTAATGTGACTTAACAGAAATAATTGTCAATAGAGACAATAGGGTGAGGTCTGATGCCCTACAGACCAAGAGCAGATTTGGTTGTGTCCCTGTCAAAATAAATTCTTCCACCATATCTATCTAAACCTGGAGAGTCCATAGGTTATGAGCAAGACTTGATGGTTGCAGTGAATAGATAAAATCCGTCTCCAAATGTTTTTAGAGAGATGCTATCATATACTGACACACAAAAAAAACACCATAATTAAAATGAAATAAATAGGCCATAGTGTGCAGGTTGCCATGAATGGAAGGCTCTGCAGAGAGGAAAAAAACAGAAGCTGACAGTAAGACAAAATCCCTGAAAGTCATCTCAATTACTTTCATAAGGATAATGACAGATCCCATGCCTCTGTTTGTTTCTTCACATCTTCATTTCTTTGACTCTCCCCTTTCTAAACTTCATCCCATTGTATTACTGGTTGTATAAGTAGTATTTCTCAGATGTTATCTGACATAATTTCTTTTGTTTAACTCTTAATAAAGATGAATTGTTTTTTACTTTAAGGACTTTTTCACTTGCTTTTTTTGTTTTAAAGAACTTTTTTATTACAGTAAGAAGGACCAGTATTCACAGATTATATTATTTATATTCATAATTCTAGTTATGAATACTTAGAAAAGTATTGATGTAAACAGATACCCAGCTTAGATTTCAATCTGAAATGCATACAAAATTGACTCAAGGTTAAAAGGGAAATTATGATGTATAACTATGCTGTGCAAAATCCATTCATTCCGCTCACCTGTTCATTCACTTGACTGAAATTGCTTGCCATAAACAACTTTAACATAAGCCCTGATAGCAAGAGACCCTGCTAATGATAACCTGCATCAGTTGCTATATGTTTAAATGAATAATGTAGCAAAAATATAATCAGTGGCTAGGATTTGTCACTAAGGCTTTGCAAACATGACGGTGTTTCACTTCACAATTATTTCTCAGAGAGAAATAATATTTTCAGTTTTTTCTCCATGGTGAAATTTCATTGTGCCTTTCAAAAATCATAGTATATATTTGTCAAAGCAGCATGATGTGATTCTGAATACAAAACCGCAAATTTCTCCAGTTTGCTGTAAATAGAACCTCAGCATTTTGACACAGAAATAAGCTTCCATTCTGAATAAATTTTTGCATCAGAAATCTAAGATACAGCAATTACAGTTAATTTTATGTTATTAGCCTAATTTCTACTGAACAGTTTGCATTTTTCCTGACATTCAATGAATCAGTGAATCAGAATTGCAGGGGCCGGAAGGAACCTCAAGAGGTCATCATCTAAAGCAGGTTCACTACAACAGGTCACACAGGATGGCATCCAGATGGGTCTTCTATAGCTCCATAGAAGGAGACTCCACAACCTCTCTGGACAGCCTGTTCCAGAGCTCCAGCACCCTTAATTTAAAGAAGTTCTTCCGCACATTAATACGGGACTCCTTATGCTGAAGTTTTAGGCCATGCTTTATTCAATTCACATCATCTCATACTTACGTCAGAAGTATGGTCACATTAGTTTTTAGTTCAGGCCAATAGCTGATTCCACTTGCAGCACATTAACTTCTTGCTTTTAACTTGTTCTTTTATATCTTCTGTTAGTTTTTGGAGACACTATTAAAATAAAAGTAGGACTGCACAAGGAATAAATTACATAGGCAAATTTATTTCCTTAATTTCATTCAACTTACCTCTACCATTTATTCTATGACATTCCTTCTTCTGTCAGTGAGAACTGCTTAGGCACGGGAGGACATACCCACAGACCCTGTGAGTATACAGCTGTTGCACAGATGTTAAGTGCTCCCTATCTTTCCCATTCCGTTTCAACAGCGTACTTATCCTGAAGAATGTGGTTGTTTAACTCATTTACATTTATCTGGCATAAATATAGCAATGCAGGCTAATAACTATATGCGAAGGTCAGCTCAAAAATCTATCAACAAATGTCTGTGAATCTCCATAGCCACAAGTACTAAAATGGCTCTTGGCCATCTTTTTTCTTAGATGAAAACAATCAAACAAAACCAGATAAAATCCACAAGCTATCAGACGAGTAAATGGCTTTATACTGGGCAAAAGCTGCGCAGAAATTGCTGATGAGCACTTTCCATTTCCAATTTCATGAATTCTCTCCTCGAATGTGTCTCACTTAGTGATTCTATTTAGTTCTTTCTTTGTACTGGGAGCTTACCATTGAACTGTTTATAAAGAAGTGAATGAAGTGTATAATATAAATGCTTATTTAGCTATCTAGAAGACTGAAGAACTTTTTTTGCTGTATTCTTATCCATTACTTAGGAAAGTTTCTCTTATTCTCTATTAAATTTGCTAGCAACTAGCAGCTACAGCTATTTAATTTTTAAGTAATTTTACAGCAAATGATCATGACTGTGAAAATATCTCATTCTCTAACACTAAACATGGAGATCAATAGCAACTTGTTTAATGTCTTTCACCATTTTTACTGATTTTTAAATTAGTATTAGAAAATTTTAAATACATGTCATATTTTCATTCCAATGGTTTTGTTTTGGAAGATTGCATTAACTGCCATAGGAGTATACTCCACAGTAACTCCTCTGAGGACTAACTTTTCTTTTGTAAATGTCATCTAGGCTTCAGATTACGTATCTGTACATAGATATCTTTTCTGTAATTGATCCCATAACACTACAGAAACTTTTAGAAATTATTCAAAAATTGTCAGTGCTTTACTCAGTGACTTTGAAGATGGAGAAAATACCATCTGTCTATGTAATGAAATTCAGAATTATATATGCTGAATTACATTAACAATTATGTTCAGTATAAGAACGGTTTATTATAAAACTCTTTGGGAATTCATTTTTGCTACACCAAACTCCCCTCATTCAAATATCCTTCATAATCGGTAGATCCCTTTGAATACAGAATTTGAGAGACCTATGAAGGGTGAGGGAACAAAGATATTTCAGTTCACTAGTTACTGTCATCCTACTTTATGAATATATATTGCCATACAGTTCACAAACTTGGTAGGATTATCTGAGCTATGTCAGTTACTGCTTGATCTCTCTGGCCTCCTAAAGAATGTTTTTTTTCATCTCTGACACTTCATTGGATGCTACATGTGACATGTATTTGAGATGGTTAGGACTAGAGACAAGAAGCTTGATCTAATGATGTCCTTTTCAATAGCTGTGGGCTTTGCATCATGGCCACTGAAATCAGTATTTAAGACTCCTGTTGTGTTTATGGACCGATTCGGTCCAGTTCTGTGACTCATAGGGCAGGAGATCATTGGACCCATGCTCCAGGAAAAGGGAAGGGGGAAAAGGGAGAGAGTAGGGAGGTGGGCCTAAAAACAAAACAGTGGCAATGATCTGAGGAGGAAAAGCTAATTTACTAAATAAGATATCAGTATGCAAAATAACACAATATCATTGGAATTGAAGCTAATAAATCAAATCAAATGGGAGAAAGAGTGTCTGAAACTGAAGGCCTTATGCTAAAGCTAATGGCAATACAACTAGGGAACCTCCACTGCTGAGGTGAACAGCAAAAGAGGAAGTCTCTGGGACTTGTGTGTAATTTTATCTTTCCCTCTGGTGGAAAATGGGAATGCCATGTCCTCTGGGGTGTGTAGTTCTTCTCTTCTGAGAGCCACATACCTGGAAATTTGGCAGTCCACAGACTTGGGGCATTAACTCTTTAACTCTCAGTGCCTCACATGATGTTATGATGTGGAATAGCAATAACAAAAATCATAAAACCATGACATGTTGACTTCTGTATTACATCTGTCATAGTCTGTAACTTGCAGCAGTGGTGTCTGCTTTAAGATACCTTAGCTATGTGTGAGGGATGATAAATATATATACATATAGGTACTAGAAATACACCACACATGGTTTCTTAACATTCTTAACATGGTTTCTTTTCCTGATAATATCAGTCTGAAATAATTTAATCCATCTCAGTGACAAAGTTGCCTGGTTTTGTTTTCATTATACAGTTTTTATTAGTTATTGCACTGTGTCCATAAAATGTACTCCTAGACAGAAGGAGACATAGTAAATCTGTCATTTTCTTTTGAAATATCACATTGCCATGAAGCCACTACTATAAATGAAAGCATATCCCAAATGTTTCATGTTAGAAAAGGTCAAGCTAACAAAAGGACAATTCAGGAACAGATTTTATATCAGTGGAACAATATTACAATTAAGGTAGAAATAAAAATTTCATTAAATGAAAAGTTTTTATGAATAAGCTTTTTTAACTGAGTAAAGGTACAGATAGAATCATAGAATTACAGAATGGCTTGGGTTGGAAGGGACCTAAAAGATCATCAAATTCCAACCTCCCTGCTGCAGTCAGGGCCACCAGGCTCCAGATCTGGTACTCGACCAGGTTGCCCAGGGCTCCAAACTTGTCCTGAACATCTTCAGGGACAGTGCATCCACAACCTCTTAGGCAGTTGTGACAACACCTCACCAGCCTCCCTGTGAAGAAATTTTTCCTGACATCTAATCTAAACCTTCCCTTCTTGAGTTTAAAACCATTCCCCTTGTCCTGTCACTATCTGCCTGAGAAGAAAGTTGATTCCCCGTTTATAATCCCCTCCTATTAATTAAAACAAATATAGATATTCCAATTACTTAGGTTCAACAATATATGATATCATGACTATGATTTGCCCAGAGAGGTGGTGGATGTCCCCTCTCTGGTGTCATTCAAGGTCAGGCTGGTCAGGGTTCTGAGTACCCTGATGTAGCTGTAGCTGTCCCTGCTCATTGCTGGAGGGTTGGACTTTATGATCTTTAAAGGTCCCTTCAAGCTCTAAGGATTCTATGATTCTATGATCTCATCTTCTTAGCTGACTGCCTTTCTAGCTTGATCATGAAACAAATTAAGAGAAACAAAATATTTATAAATGTCTTGTGGCCCCAGTTTTTTTTTTAATATATTTTTATTTTTCATGAAGACTCTTCATCACTGCAGTAATTGTCAGCTCATTTCTTTTCTATTGCATTTCAGAGAGTTTTTGACATCCTACTCCTCAAGAAGTTTTTGATTCAGGTAAGAACTGTGGTGACTCCTCTTACCTTGAAAACTCTACCAGTACATGTGAAGGACAGAAACTGTTTTCCTTTCTTTTGTTTCAAAGCTTGATTCGTAAGACCTTTTCTGGTGATAAGACTCTGACTGATAACTGCCAATTATCTAGATGGGTGTCATGGTGCCTCAGTGTCTGCTTATGGTCGTAAAGATAAGCGGAAATAGGGGCAAATAGTCTTTTTTTGGGGATACGGCTTGGAGAAGCTGACCACCACAAAAGATGGTAATGCTCCTGCATGGCAATGAAGGTGCCATCCCCTGCTGGCTTATCTGTTGGGCCAGATAGCTCACACAAACAGAGAGAAAAGAAAAAATAAACTGAGAAATGGGGGATAAAAGGTCTTCACTGAAACAAACATTTTTTGAGAAGAACTTCTGGAGAAGAACTCATGGAGAACTCCCAAAGAAGAATTCCATGAGGGGATAACATCTGTGGAAGAGCCCCTCTGGGGCCTGCTTGCTGCAAAGATTTCTGGCTTTCTCCCATCACCTACAGTGACCAGAGAGTTCCTGAGATCCTACTATAGACCCAGCTAGACTCCACAGTGGTGATGCTCTCTCTCTTGCTTTCTGCCAAGTCTCCTTGCTTTCATCTCTTTTTTATCACCCATCTTCCCTTCCCCATATCCCTAAGCAACTAGTATTTGCAACAAACTGGTTGGGACATTTGACCCATTGTGTCTTAATCTCACGCTGGGTATACCTATAATCAAAGAACCTCATCTCCCTCCTTTATATTGGAGCATGACAGTACAGTACAGTAGCTATTCAAGTAACAGATGGTTTCAAACAAAGACTAAAATTATGAAAAAGCTTTTGATTTTCTTTTTCTAATTCTGATAGGAATTCTTTTTTTGTTTTATTATAAAAATCACAAAGATTGACGTAAACATATTAAAGTTGTATTTCTTGTGTTACAGAAGTGTTGCCTGTTGCCTTTTTTTAATTGTTTTTTTTTTTCTTTTTCATCTTAGCTTGTCTTTTATGTTTTTATTTGGGTTTGGGTTGTTGTTTTTTTTTGTTAATTATTATTATTATTATTGTGATTTCTTCTTTCCAGTTTCATATTTTAAAATATCTAGTCTTTGGTATCTTTCTTTCGAGATAAGATGCTTAACTCTTCTTGATGGTTAACTTCTCTGAAAGTGTTTAAATAGTTATTTATAGCTTTTCTGATACCAGCATTGAAACAGGAAGAATTAATTTTATTAAGAACTATAAATCTCACTTCATTTTCATTCTCAGATAATCCAATTTTTGTACAAACTGATAAGAATCATTTAATTTAAAGACTGCGTATAGCTGCTGAATAACACATATATGTGCACTGCACTCAGAATATTTCATCATAGTTCACGGTATAAAGTTCTTCTGCAAGGCTTTGAAAAGAAACAATATGACATTATGATTTCTGTTCAATTTCTTTTTTCCCTTTCTTTCAAATAAACATAAAAAAGCTTTTTAATTCATTATTGTGTTAAGATACTAAACTGTGATCTACGCTAAATGATGTAAAAACACTGAATGAAAATCAAAAGGAAGGAAAATGAAAATTAAATGATAGAAGCTAGGAATTGAATGGAAAAATACTGATCTTCAAGTCCTTAAACAACTTATTGCTCTTTCCAGAAACTGTAGAAGACTTTCTTCAAGGACTGAAAATAATACGTCAAATCTCTGGATTTACCTTAGTTCAGATAGTAGTAACTCAAAATAATCCAGCCAGTCTGTTTTAAAAATATTATATTATGGTTGGGTTGGCCTCCAGTGAAACAGAAAAATGGACATTAACATGGGATGGGAGAAAGCTAAATGAACTATCTTATCTAGAGATGCAGTGAAGCACTGAAATGTAATCTGTACATTTCATTTTGAGTAGACAGGCCCATCTCAGCTCTAACCTGTAAATTCAGTTGGTATTTGGCAGATACTCTGTTCTGCTTTGCTCTTCAGCACTGTCTCAAAACCAGACAAAATAACAATTTTTCAGTATTGGCTTGCATTGAAAAAAGAAAACAAACAACAAACAAAAAAATAGAAATTCACAGCAAAAGTCTGATTAATTTTTTAGGTTCAGCTATTTTTGTGACACTTTTAATAATCCCAATTTTCTTTCACTCACATTAATATTGAAATAGGAAATCCAAAATTTTGAATTGCTGAAACAGAACTTTATTACAAATATGCTACGTAAAACGATGTTTTATAGCTTTTTTTTTGTTATACTTTGGTTTGTTTTAGAAATGATGCCTTCCTGTGAGTTTTTGTTGCTCATATAACTTTCAGCATACTTGAACTATTTCAGGTATGTGAATGTTTACTTTAAAGAACTAGCAAAAAAATGGAAAATAGGGAAATCTAATGTATCTTGAAAAGCCTCAGAATGAGTGAATGATGAACTTTCTTATCTTCAGGCTAAGCAAACCCAAGTCCCTAAAGTTCAAATTGCTTGTTACTGACTGACATCCTATACAAACAAAATGAGTCAGCTTCGCCTAGTTCTGGTATCCCCTGCTATGGGCATAGCTGCCAACAACTAGATCAGGCTGCCCAGAAACCCATCCAGAAACCTTGAACTCCTCCAGGAATTGAGCATCCACAGTTCCCAGGGCAACTTGTGTTAGTGCCTCCCTGTTCTGAATAAAGAATTTCCTCCTAACACCTAATTTAAATCTCCTGTCTTTTGTTTAAATCTGTTTCCCCTTGTTCTATCACTATCAGACCACATAAAATGTTGGTCTCTCTCTCTTCCACAAGTTCTCTTTAAGTACTGAAAAGCCACAGCAAGGTCTGCCTGGAGCCTTCTCTTCTTCAGGCTGATTAAGCTCAGCACCCTCAACCTTTCTTCACAGGAGAGATGCTCCAGCCCACTGAGCATCTTTGTGGTCCTCCTTTGGACCTGTTTCAATACCTCCAAGACTTTCTTCTTCTGGGAACCCAGTCTGGATTCAGTACTCCAGATGGGGTCCCAACGGGGCAGAGTATAGGACAATTACCTCTGTCAACCTCTTGGCTACCCCTCCTTTCATGCAACCCAGGATACAGTTGGCCTTCTGGGCTGCAAGCACAGACTGCTATCTTGCATCAAGCTTTTCATCCACCAAAGCCCCCAGGTCCTTCTGGATGGCATCCCTTCCTCCTCTCAAATCAACTGCACCCCTCAGCTTGGTGGTGTCCAGGAACTTGCTGAGAGTGCACTTATCCCACAAAGCCTGGGTCATTGATAAAGATGTTAAAGACATCCGGTGCCAAGGCAGACCCCAGAGGGACATTATTCCTCACTGACCTCCACCTGTACATAGAGCCATTCATCCTGTCCTGGTTTCAGCTATGTCAGAGGATGAGAAACCAGGTGACTTTTGCTAAATATATATCCCAATTTTTGAATGTCCCAGCACCCATTGCTCTCAATGTGGTCTTTAACAGTCCATATTATCATTTAATTTTCCCAGAAAATGCATATATTTACTGTACTAGGTGAAACAGAATAGGGAAGCTAATGTAATTTATTGCCAATTACTAAAAGGCTACAGCACTCACAAATTAAAAATGAACTAAAAACAACTTCTCCCCATCCACCCTCTTCCACCTTCTCCCTGTGAGTAGTGCAGGGGAACAGGGAATGGGGACTGCAGTCAGTTCATAATGCTTCATATCTCCTACTCCTCCATGGTCACTCTGCCCCTGCTCCACATGGAGTCCCACAGGATCATCATTGCCACTCTGATCCCTCATGGGATTCCCACAGGCCACAGCTATTCAAGCACTGCTCCAGCACATGCCCGCGCTGCGCAGTCCATCCTGTAGGAGTGATGGCAGCACAGGGTCCCACAAATTCTGACAACAGGGCACATGATGGGCTCTGCTAATAGAAGGAATCCTGCAGGCACCTCACCACTCTCAAAACCTTGACAGATAAGGCCAGTACTCTTTGAAAAGTCAGTAAAATACCATATTTCTTTCTACATAGTTATCTTAACATTTGCAGAACAGATTTTTTTATCCACCAAAATGCAAAAGTACATTTAAATATTTTTTTCTTTTCTTTCCTCTGTTTGTATCACATTTCTTTTTTTGTTTTTTTACTTTTAAGTGGCTTTTATGATCTGATATGTTCTCCCCTCTTCTAGCACTGCTTCCTTGAATTTCATGCAGTTTTTATTTCATTCTTTCAAAAATTATGAATATTTTACCCTCAGCTCATTTCACAGTTCCTAAAGCAATGGGAAGAATATGTATTTTGCATTGCTTCATAAGCATTTTGTACATTTAGAATTGCAAATGCAGTTTTCCAGCCTTCCACAATATGTTGCCATCGTAGTCGTGGATTTCATCATAGGATTTCATAAAACAGATTTGCTGTGGAATACTGCATATTTCTTTTTATGTCTATTCATCCCTCATTCAGGAAAATCTGAATCATAGAATGGCTTGGGTTGGAAGAGACCCCAAGGATCACTGAGTTCAGGCCCCCTGGTACAGGCAGGGCCACCACCCTTGAGATCTGGTAGTAGAGCTGTTTGCACTGGGCCCCATCCAATCTGGTCTTCAAAGTATATTTATATTCTTATACTCAGCCTGGCTTTTCTTCTCTCTTTATATAGTTCATATATATATATTTTTAAACTAAACTGTATTTATTAGTTATTTAAAAATATTTACAGTTATCTAATGATGCTAAACTATGAAACTAGCACCGTATCAGAAAATAACTGAGTATAACACCAGTTTATACCTGCTTTGTCACTATGTTTCTTGCAGAGTGAATCAAAGCCTTAGATTTGTGTTTTTGATAGCTAGAAGTCTGTTCTTTTCCTCAAAAGCTGTTCAAAGTTATTTCTGTCGACTGGTAATCAAACTTCTTCCCTTTCTGCATAGAAAGGGTGAAAATGCATGTATCTTTGACTAGTATGCAACTCACTAGTCAAAATGTGATGGCTGGGGGGAAAAAAAACAACTTTGTAAAAGGCTTTGTTTTGTTTGTAACTCTCAATCATTATACTTGTTATTTTTCTCTATTCCTTCTACTCCTTTTATTTATTATTAACCGAGTTGCTTATTTCTTCCAAATTTTATTCTGGTATCTCTATATACAAAAAGTCCTTAAAACTACATAGGTTTAATTCTTTGTTGTTGCCTTTCCAAAGAGACAAAATTTGAGGTGCCTTGGTTCTATAATGACTAGATCAATAAAATCAGCTAGCTAGAAAACAAAACAAAATGATTGATATGGTGATAAAAACCTGAAAAATAATGTCTCTCTCTTAAAAAACTCAGATATTTGTCAGCAGGCAGCATGTTAACAATCATTATTAGCCTACAGTCTTTTCTAGTCTATAAGAGGAAATATACAAGGGATATTGCAAAAAAAATAAGTATACTTTCTTAACAAAATCTCTCAGAAGTACCTAGATTTCATGATATATTGAATATCTGGCACATATGAGGCTGCTCTTGGGGGTATATGGGGGGCAATGATAAATTAGAGGGAATCAAGCAAAAGTCAAACAAAATGCCCTGCAGTTGGAATGTGTGAAGTAAAGGAGATCCTAGGAGATGTGGAGCCTGAAAGGAAGGATTTGTGTCAAGAGGAGGAGGAAACTGTGCTTTCTTTAACTCCATGTAGGCATTACAGAAGAGGTAGAGAGAAACTCTTTTGAGCAAAAGGGATTAAATCCACATACTGTAGTAATGAAAAGGAGTATTTTCACCATGATGGTGGTTCAGCACTGCCTGAGAGGCTTTAAGAACTCAGATCTTGGAGGTCTTCACAGCTCCAGGGAAACTGGTACTAAATGCTGGCACCTGACAGTAAAAATAGAGAGCAAAAAGAAAATGCATAGGCAGTGGAAGCAGGGACAGGTAAACTGGAAGGAGTATTGGGATGCTGCTTGGCTGTGTAGGAGTGGGTTTGGGAGGCCCAAAGCCCAGCTGGAACTGGGCTTGACAAGAGATGCAAGGAAGAAAAACCAGAAAAGTGAAATCCACTAGGGTGTACCCTCCCTCATCAGCAATAAAGGCAGACAAGTAACAGCAGATAAAGAGAGGTCTGAGGTATTTAATAACATTTTTGCCTCAGTCTTCACAAACAACTGCTCTTCACATTGCCCTTGAGTGGATGGTTTGGAACATGGGGACTGATAGAGCAAGTATCTTCCCACTGTAAACAAAGATAAGGTTCATCACCACCTGAGGAACCTGAACACCTGTAAATCTATGGGTCCTGATGAAATGCATCCCAGAGTCCTGAGGGAATTGGCTGATACAGTCACCGAGACATTCTCAATGATGACCCAGGGAACTACCAACCTGTCAACCTCATCACAGTGCCAGGGAAGATCATGGAGCAGATCCTCCTTGAAGCTATGCTAAGGGATGTGGTAGATAGGGAGGTGATATGTGATAACCAGTATGCCTTCACCAAGGACAGGTCCTGACTGACCAGCCTAGTGGCTTTCCATGATGGCATAATTGTGTCAGTAAACAAAGAACGATGTCATCTGCCTGGAATTTAGTGAGACTTCTGACAGAGCCCCTCATAACATCATTCTCTCCAAATTGGAAAGATACAGATTTGATGAGTGAACTGTTCAATGGATGAGGAACTGGTTGTGAGACTGTTCTCAAAGAGTGGTGGTCAGTGGCCAGTGTCTGGATGAAGGTCAGTGGCAAATGTTACTAGGATCAGTGCTTGTTAATATCATCAATTATATTGATTGTGGGCTTGAGTGTACCCTCAGTAAGTTAGTGGATGACACCAAGCTTTGTGGTGTGGTTGACACACCTGAGGAATGGGATGCTATTCAGAGAAACCTAGACAAGCTGACCAGTGGGTCCAGGTGACCCTGGGTCATGGTAACCCACACCGTCAGTACGAGCTGGAGGATGTAAGGATGTAGTGGGGAAAAGAAGTTGTAGGTTGTGAAGAGAAAAGTAAGTGATAGTACTGGTGGATGGCAGCTGGGCATGCATGAGTAATGCGCCCTCACAGCCTGCAGCGCAGAAAGCCAACCATATCCTGGGTTGCATCAAATGTGGCATGGCCAGCAGTTCAAGGAAAGCGATCCTGCCCCTCTACACCGTGCTGGTGAGGCCTCACCTGGAGTACTACGTCCAGATGTGGATTCCTCAGTACAGGAGAGATATGAACCTGTTGTTGTTTGTCCATGGGTGGGCTACAGAAACAATCCAGTGGATAGAACACGCAGCACATATTTTATGCCCATATCAGTATCCCCTGAATATCTTCAGAAACCAAAACTGTAAGAACAATTGTTATATAACCATGCACCACTGTCTATTTCTACTATCTTAAGAAGATGCTAATCAAAAAAGAAACTAACTTGTGTACCAATGAGATTCTTGAATTCAGGAAATTGTATCATGATTTCCTTTATTGCCTTTATCAATAATGAAATGTTAATTCTTAGCTGTGACTTCTACTTTCTTGAAATGAACAGATCTATTCTTACTTTTGAAAAATCTTGGTTGTGATCTCCAGCAATCTTTTCAGATTTTCTTGTGTTCTTGTGAACCTACATAACCTGTATGGGCTATTTCCATCTTTCAGAAATTATTGTTGTTGCTTCCCACAGAAATTTGATTTCTTGATGACAAGGTGTATCCTGTTGTGTGTTTCAATGAACGCAGAGGGGAGGAAACGTGGTGGTAATTAGCTGCTGAAACTTGACTGTAATTCCTCTACCTTTTCTTTTCCTTAAGAGAAGTAACCCAGATACTGAGGCATAATTTCAGTCCTGTGTTCCACACTTTGATGAGGAAACATGCACTGAAGGAGTGGACTATATTGTAATCCAAACTAACCAGTTTCTGGACAAGGAATGTTAAGTCATTATAAGATACATATCCAGTGTTTTTGCAAATCATTTGTAAGACCACATGGAAGCATATACCCCAAAAATGGTAAATGGTGAATCCATCATTGAAGTACAGGTTTTTTAACCTTTTATCCTGTAAAATGAGTTATAAGACCTCTTCATTTTATGTTTGATTTTCAGATATTCTCATCACTAACCATTTCCTAAATAGTTGTGTGATAACTGCAGCATATTCAGAGAGCATATAGTCTAGTTACGGTTTATGACTTTTCTTCACATAACTAAAGATGATCTGGAAAATAAGCAGCATATCTCCCAAAAAAGATCCGATCAAATCTCCATGTGTGTGCCACTATGACAAAAAAAATATCTTGCTCTCAGAAAGTCATGTTTTATTATATTGTATTTGAATGTCACTTTGATTTTTATATCACTATTCACTTAGCTTGAGTAAAAGAAACAGTTTATTGGCTTTATATATGTGTAAGCTAGAGGTAGAATTTTTTTCCTTGCAATAGAGCATCAAATGGAGAACAAGATTCCACTGTTACACAGCGGGATAGGAAAGTCTTGATTCAAGCTCTGTTCATTGCCAATGCAGTCACAGATAGAGCCAGTGGGCACTAGTGGGGCCATTTCCACAGGATGTATGGATTTACACAAGTCCTTTTTTCTTAAAAAAAAACTCCATTCTTTTGAGTTTGTTTCTCCTTTTGATTCCTCCCAGCAGCTTCAGGATAAATCAATAGCTGATATACCAAATCAAGAGCAGAAAACCTCTACATACTGTCATATTTCACTTCAAAACAATAACAGTGCAGTCACTTTGAGTACAATGAACTTAACTGCAGTTAGAATATATTCCCAGAGTTGTCCCCAGTTTTCATTTCTTATGAAGAGTAGGTTGAATCACTGTATTTTTCTGATTATTAATAAGGAACGCCTAAAGATTAATGTGTATTGTGCCATAAATTTTTAACAAGTCTACTTGCTTAAAATGGAATACAGTTTTCAAAACAGCAAAAACTCAGTTTACTTCTGTTTTTCTTCTTGTTTATTTCATTTTGGATGTGTTAGAAGTATTATTATTATTAAGCAAACCTAGCTGTAGTACAGAGTGGCAGGGAATGTAACCATGGAGGATAAGGAAAAGGTTGAGGTTCTCAATGCCTTCTTCACATCTGTCTTTAATAGACAGAGCAGTTATCCTCAGGGTACTTGCCCTGACCTGGAAGTCTGGGATGGAGTGCATAATACACCCCCTGTGATCCAAGCAGAGATGGTCAGAGACCTGCTCCTCCATCTGAACTGTCACAAGTCCATGGGACCAGATGGGATCCACCCAAGGGTGCTGAGGGAGCTGGCAGAGGTGATTGCCAAGCCGCTTTCTACCATCTATCAGCATTCCTGGTTATCTGGAGAGGTCCCACAAGATTGGAGGCTGGCTGATGTGACTCCCATCTACAAGAAAGGCTGTAAGGAAGACCTGGGGAACTACAGGCCTGTCAGCCTGACCTCGATATCAGGGAAAGTTATGGAGCAGATGATCTTGAGGGAGATCACACGGCACGTGCACGGCAACCAGGGGATCAGACCCAGTCAGCACGGGTTCACAAAGGGCAGGTCGTGCTTGTCCAACCTCATCTCCTTCTATGACTGGGTGACCAGACTGGTAGATGAGGGAAAGGCTGTTGATGTAGTCTACCTGGACTTCAGCAAGGCCTTTGACACGGTCTCCCACAGTATTCTCCTGGGGAAACTGGCAGCCCGTGGTGTGGACAGGTTCACTCTCCTCTGGGTGGGGAACTGGCTAGAGGGCCGTGCCCAGCGGGTAGTGGTTAATGGAGTTAAGTCCAGCTGGCGTCCTGTTACGAGTGGTGTCCCCCAGGGGTCGGTATTGGGGCCCATCTTGTTTAATATCTTTATTGATGACCTAGATGAGGGGATTGAGTGTACCCTCAGTAAGTTTGCAGATGACACCAAGCTGGGAGGATGTGTTGATCTGCCAGAGGGTAGGGAGGCCCTTCAGAGGGATTTGGATAGGCTGAATAGCTGGGCTGAGATCAATGGGATGAGGTTCAATAAGGCCAAGTGCCGGGTCCTGCACTTTGGCCACAATAACCCCATGCAATGCTATAGGCTTGGGGCAGAGTGGCTTGAAGACTGCATAGAGGAAAAGGACCTGGGGGTGTTGGTTGATGCTCGGCTTAACATGAGCCGGCAGTGTGCCCAGGTGGCCAAGAAGGCCAACGGCATCCTGGCCTGTATTAGAAATAGTGTAGCCAGCAGGAGCAGGGAGGTGATCATCCCCCTGTACTCAGCTCTGGTGCGGCCGCACCTCGAGTACTGTGTTCAGTTTTGGGCCCCTCACTACAAGAAAGACATTGAGGCCCTGGAGCGTGTTCAGAGAAGGGCAACAAAACTGGTGAGGGGTCTGGAGCACAAGTCTTATGAGGAGCGGCTGAGGGAGCTGGGATTGTTTAGTCTGGAGAAAAGGAGGCTCAGAGGGGACCTTATTACACTCTACCACTTCCTGAAGGGAGGTTGTGGTGAGGAGGGGTCAGCCTCTTCTCCCAGATTACTAGTGACAGGATGAGAGGGAATGGCCACAAGTTGCACCAGGGAAGATTTAGATTAGATTTGAGGAGAAACTTTTTCTCTGAAAGAGTGGTCAGGCACTGGAATGGCCTGCCTAGGGAGGTGGTTGAGGCACCATCCCTAGCGCTGTTCAAGAAGCGTTTAGATGAGGTGCTAAGGGATTCAGTTTAGTAGCTTAGTGGGTAGGGATGGTGACAGGAGGATGGTTGGACTAGATGATCTTGTAGGTCCTTTCCAACCTAATGTATCTATGAATCTATGGAAGGTTATATTGTAAAATAAATATAGAACACTTCCTCAATATTAGTGCATTATGCTCTGTAGTTCAATCTTATTTAGTTTTTCATACATACTGAAAAAGCTTCAGTGAGATGGTAAATGTAGTGAAATTTAGAAGAACAGCACTGCTTGTTATGGACTTAGAAATCGCTTGGAAGTGTTGAATGAACCTATTTTAACTGGAAGGTTACACAGATATGGACACAGACAGACATTGTCTGCAACTCATTTAGTATTGCATACAGACAACTTCATATAGCCACATTAATCTGTATTTGGCATAAGATTATTTTTATCATTTTTCCTTAAAGTGTATTTGACTTGCTTAATATTTACTTTCCAGCTTTTGTGTCTAAAACAGCATCACTCACCACACCACTTCATACACAGGAAGAGAAGACTTCTTCAAGAAATCACTTTAATGAACCATTACACATGTAATGAATTGGAGGAGAGAAAAGAAAAGGAAAAAAAGAAAAAAAAAAAGTCATTTTGAAAATTGTACGATTCCACATTGATTCAGTAAATAAGGAGCGTATGAAGAAAGAGCCTAGATCCTTTTCACTGAGGCTTATCAAACAATAAATGATTACATTTGTAAAATAATATCTTTCTAGATTTAACTTGGAGGTGGGGAGTAGAAATGACTTGACACACATGTTTAAATGGATTATGTCTTTCTGCCAATTGAATCTTGCAGAAAAACTGTTGACTTTGGGCTGTCATTAAACAATTTGTTCATTGTTTTTTATAAAACTGCCTTTCACAGAGCAGTGGGAAATTTATGTTTGATTCTTAGGTAGATTCGGACCATTTCCTTCTTCATCTCTCATATTATGAAATAAAATAAAAATAGTTTAAGTATTTAAAGGAGAAAAATGGTTCCTGCTACTTTCTGTTTTCACCATCTCATATATTCTCCTTCATCGAAAAAGAAAAATTTAGATTTTTTTTATTTATTTATTTTTTTTGTTAAGAAAGGAAGAATTATAGTTTTCCTCCTATATTCTTATGGAAAAATAGTGATTGTAAAAATGAATGAATAAATCTAATTTAAGCCTTTATGATGTCTGGGAGTAGTTTCAGATGATCATTTTGGAGATGTTGCAGATGTTTTTTTTATTATGAACCACAAGGAAAAAAAAAATCATGATGTCTCTCAAAGTGTATTTATATGTTTGTATGGATGCGAAATTTTCTGTTTACACAGAACTACAAATTGTGTACTATGACTTCCATCAGAGCTAACAGCTCCCTTCGTAGATACTGGCTGGAAGTGGGGATAAAAGTTGCAGCAGACTTTTTCATCTGGCTGAAGAAGTCTGCTGCACAGACAGAAGAGTGATGTCATCTGTAGTGCTATTTACATTTAAGTTGAAAAAATGAGACATTCAGTACTTTAAACTTGTTCCCACTTGAAGTAGGAATATGCAGAGAAGACTGAGAGATTGATATGGAAGAGATTTTGCAACGGCAGGTTTTTGCCAGATTCACAGTGAGTTTCCCTCAGGTCTCATGACTGAAGCAATGAGCATGAAATTTAGTAATGTGTGTTTTCAGATCATGTTCCCACATCTTTTCTGCACTCATTGACAAATAATTGCAGTATGAATGGCAATTCAAGACCGGATGCTGTGTTACTGCTGAGTGGAGATGTAGGGTTTTAGGGGTATGTGGAACTGAAGATACATGTGGGTGAGCATGAGGTTAGATGCTCACCAAGGAGATTCAAAAGATGAATAAATACAGCATGGAAAATGAATCGTAAGGCCATGTTTGAGAAGGCCTAAAGGGACTTCTTTGTATAGTGCCACAACTTGACAGAAGCATTTTTGTTCTATATAGTTCATACTTATTGCAGTGTTTGTCCTTCTTTTTCACAAAATCCATTGAAGGAAAAAAAGACAAGTGAAAAATAAGAAGGTGTGAAACTGCCTCTTGTACTTTCTTTTATTTCAGGAGTGTTTTGACATAAATAAACACCTGGAGGCAGTGAAATTTGGAAGAAAGGTACACTTAAGGTACAGCTCACAGGGGTAATAAGCTCCCCTAAACACAATCATTACCTTGCTTAAGTAGGTTGCTCAGTTCATTTTTTATTGTTGCTGGGAAAATGGTGATTTAGAAAAAAAAGAGAAAAAGAAAAAAAGGAAGGGGAAATGGAAAAGGAAAGGGAAAAAAGGAAGAGAAGGGAAGGGAAGGGGAAGAGAGCAGAAGATAGATATAGATAGATATAGATTATATAGATATATAAATAGATGATATAGATCTAAATAGATACACACACCCAAACAAAGACAAAGGAGGGATCTTCTTCCCTAGTGGATGACCAGAAGAAAAGAATGTAGCTGCACCATCAAACCCAAAGATGATAGCTCTTTGCCAGGTCTTTGTGGACATCCAGCTTGCATCCCTATTCCAGATTTCATACTTGCTACCATAGCCCTTTCTGACCCGCGTATCCAAACTGTTCTCCAGAAAGATCCCAAGCAGAGTATTTGACAGATGAGAACAGTGGAATATGACTTGGTGCTTCTTTGTTCATGTGGAAGTAGACAGATTTCAACAGTCACCAGCAGGGAAGCAATTGGTTTGGCAAAGGTGGCATAAAGGAATGGCATTTAAAAAAATGCAGTTCTAGTTTGTAAATAAGCTCTACCTACTTGAAATGTAAGTCAGTGAAAAAAATGACTTATAGAGAAATGTGGTGGAGTTTGCATAAATAGCCTCAAGTGTTGCGTTCCTTCTGGGTAACAAAATTAATTGCTTTGAAAATCTGACTCATGCACCCTCTGTGAGGACAGACAGGTAATAAAGCCAATAAAGCATAATGGGTAGTAAAGTCAATATGGGGTATACCCTGTTAAAGCCAAACCAAATCAACCAAATGGAAAAATAAACACATAGAAAAACAAAGACAAACAAACAAAAAAAAAAAACCTGTGTATGTTGTGAGACACTGACTGGTAGTTGGATGACTCCACTTCATAATGTCTGTATTACTACACGCTTGTAATTCTGATTCCCCTGAGCCAGGGAGGAAGATACTACAGAGAATTACACAGATGTTATACCTAACCCCAATAACTTCTATTTTTAGTCATGCCACCCTTAAAATCTTAATAACATTCAACAGACAAATATTTTTTGCTCTGAAAAAAATTCTTCATTCCAGTGGATATTTTTCTTTGATGTTAATTTTTCTCTTTACATTAGAATCCTAGTACTTGATAAAATTTTCAGGACTAAATATATAATTTAGAAATACTTTATTGAGCTTATTTATCATGAGATATTGTGGATTTCTAAACACCACTAGCTATTGATCTCTTTAAAAAAGGACTCTTTATTTGCATTACTTGAAAGGTTTTTCTTTTTTTTTAATTTGTTTTAAGAGAAAATAAAAACTGACTTTATTAATGTAATTTTAAACTGGTGATCATGGAAAAGGCTTGTGGAACCTTTTTTTTTAATGTCTGTCTTACCTTTTGCAGTTTTATCACAGACAAATAATTGCTTTCTTTAAGACTGTGAGTGAAAACTATGTTAGAATTAGAGGACATGTCTCAGGTAGGCAAGAAAATAGAGAAGAAGGGAGTAAAAGAAGCTTACAGTATTTGTAGCAAGACTATTCAAGTATGTTTTGAACATTACATACAAAGACTAGGAAAACGAGAGTTGCTTTGTGTTGCCTTGTAGATTGATTGTTCAATGGCATTATTGATAGAAAAATGCTAACTGTACAACAGAAAGCTCTCGTATATTTATTTCCCAGTCACAATTTCCTATGTCAAGAGGAAATGTTTCCATGACTTTAAACCATGATACAATCCTTATAACTAGGATTTTACAAGATACTAAGCTTGTTTAAGTTTAAGATTTTAGGATCAGCATGTGATGCCTATCTATCAGTCCACTACAAATTAGTATGTCTGTATTTTTATAGTTATTAATTTTCGTATATAGGAAAAAAAATACGCCCAGTATAGTTCAGCAAATTAAGACTCTGAAGCCAACTTTCTGTTGTTTTTTTCCCCCAACTTCTGATGAAATCACAATGAGTATTATCATATTGTAATATGATTCTCACCCCCCAAAACTTCCAAGTTATTTCCACTAGTTGTTTCATAGTGATGAAGCCCTGACAGATCACAAAATGCCCAAGTTTGTGTGAAAATGAACACTAATTTGAAGAGAAAATTCTTGCTGTGCTCTCCATAAGCATCCCAACAATAGGATAAGCTTCTAAATGTTTTCAAAACTTGTTAATTTGGATAGTTGAAACAATTACACTGAAACTAGAGGGTTTGTCTTGTTTTGTTTTTGTTTGTTAGTTTATGTATTTTCAGGAACACATGTAAAAATAGAAAATTCCTTGTTTGGGCTTCTACACAAAAAAACATTTTTCACTACCCATGAATCTAGGAGTCCCTAGGAAGCAATCAAAGAATCATATAATTGCAGGGGTTGGGAGGGACCTCTACAATCTGCAACAATGATCCAGATTAGGTTACCAACAATGATTAAACTTATTGCTCCTTTATCTGTAACAGTATAAAAATAATGTCCCATTCTCAGGAGTAAGAAATAGGAAGGATTTTCAGAATCCACCTTCTCTCTTTGATCTGCTGTGGGAACTACGATAAAGATTTTAGGGCCTAAGAAATGGCTCTAGAAATCTGCAGCTACTGTGAGCAAAAAGGTAGAACTGAAGACCAAGAGTCATCAGCAGAGGAATTGCTGGCAGACACAGCCAGCCTTCTCTTTAAAGTTAGGAGCTCTGTTCAACTATAGTTTGATTTACAGCACACAGATTTTAAGGAAAAGAAAGCTTGTGTATTAAACTGATTTTTTTCTATTTATTCTGACTTTTCTGGGCAATTGTATCCAAAATACAAAGGAGTAGCTTCACAATAAACAAATAAACCAATCAAACAAGACAAAAATCATTTCAGACAAAAGTCATAAGGTAGTTAAGCTGTTGTGAAAAACTTCCCTCACATAAATCTTAAAACGTTTTCCAATTGTGTTTGCTATGTGTTGAACGGGACTGAAACATTCAGGCAAAATAAATCTTTAAATTATATGTACGGCTTGAAAAATACTGAAATATGCAGTATGATGATCATCAAATTTTATATATTCTTTCATTGTAAAAATAATGTAAAAGATACCAACCAGCTCCCCTCCTTCCATGAAAAAAAAAAAAAAAAAGAATAACAACAAAAAACACCATAGTATACCATTTACTGAATGAGATGGATAATAAAATGCACTATTCATCCACAGTGAGCTTTACTTCTAATATAACCTGTTCATTGTACTGCCATGGGTATCATGCAAAAATGTACCCGCTCCTTTCTTGACTATTTGGTACTTTTGGGCTGTGAACAGAAGTTAATTTTCAGCCCTCTGGAACTGAAGCAACTTCCCAGTTTGTAGCACTCTTTCTTTGGAGATCAACAGAGTGAGTTATTCTCAAAAGAATCAGTTCTTGTTAAATTCTCTGTCAGTAGCAGCACTGTAATATTGTGTATGGCTTTTTAAGTTAAGCAGCTTGCAGCACTGATGGAAGATAATATGATTATCTTGGTCACATATTTCTTAGCAATAGTAAAGCCAGAAGGCAATGCCAGGAGAAAGCTGGATAATAAATGTAAATAATGGAAGAGCCTTAAATATAAGGCATTCTTTAGATCAAATATTAATAATCACAAGTCTCCAACAATGAATAAATAGGCTTGTTATTAAGTCCATTTTCTAAATGAAGCTTCTTAGATTTGGGAATGCAGTTCACATTCTTCAGCTTTGATCAAACTTATCTCTTAGCAATTAAATTAACAGTGTCCTACTTATTTGATTCTAAGTATGCTGAAACTTTTTATATTACAAAGAGGCTTGTTGACATCATAGCTCATGGGATTGTTTGTCTTACTCAATTACTGTAAAACAGGGAAGTTCTACCAGTATGATAGAGAATTACTCTTTCTCCAGATAAATGTACTGAGTATACATTTATCATATCAGAATCATAAGATTTAGAGTGAAATTTTTTAAAATACTTTTTTTTTTTAGCATTGTGTTAATTTTTTAACAATTGTTAAACAATTTTTGGATCATTTCCAAGTATAAAGTCAATGCCGTTTTGAATTGGTGTATGACACTGCTCATTCCCCACCTCAGTGCTCTACTTTCCCCATATTCTAGAAATTCTTGCTAGATTTGAGTTGGAAGATAAAAATACTGAAGAATTACAAATTTGCTGTTCCTCAGAAGTTGCAAGTAGTTGCAGTTATTTATAATTATAGGTCTTCCAGGACTGTGGTGTGAGGGTAGGAAGATTCCCATCAGCTTAGGCTCAGTATTCCTACAACCTCAACAGTGATCCCAGCCCACTCTCCTAGTCAACCCACAAATATTTGAGTAGGGCTATATCAGAAATACAGCCTGCTTATGGGCCACTGAAGCTGTTTAACTAATCTTAAACAGTCAGGTTTTGATGAAGAAATTCATAAGGTAAATCTCATCTTCACTGTCCAGAATGGAAAGGTCGATTAATTCAGCCATTTCATCACACAAAATAAATCAAGATTTACAGTTATAATTCTGCAGTTATCTCATACCTCTGAGGACCGTTTATTCAAACTCATTTCTTTACTTCTTTTTTTTTTTTTCTTTTTTACTGAAACAAAGAAAGATATTAACCAAACAAAATATAAGGGACAAAGTCATTAACACTAGAGCGAATTAAAACATAGAAGATGAAAGACTAAGAGGGGATAAAAATATGCTGGAAATATAATTGGAGGAGTATAAGATTAAATCTAGCAGAGACATTTGAGCTCTGTGCTAAATGTCTGCCAGCTAGCTATGAAAAGTCATATCTGAAAATATGAAATACATGACACATCTGAAAACATTAAAAGCATGCAGCAGACAATCTTACTTCTTGCATACTAGAGACCAGATACCTTGGGAAAATTGATGGGTTATGGAAGTAAGCTCAGACTCAGTTTCTCTCTTTTCTTAACTCTCTGTTACTGTCCCATTTTCCATCTATTCCTTTATGATGACATGCTTGTAAAGGTCAGGTGGTTGTCCTGGATACCCAGCACACATTTATTTTGGAATAGTTATTTTGGTTAATTGGTCTCAGATGTGAAAATTACCCATCTGAATCTGTTTCTCTTCTCAGAGTTATCTGATTTTTCAAAAGCTTAATCACACTGGCATCTTTAGTTTAAATATCAGATAACACATAGAAGTTTCACATAGACAGTTAAAAAGGATGTGTGTTCCAATATAGCCAAAATCCTACAAGTTTCTGATCATAAACAATTGCTCTCTCTTTCAAGGATATTAGCTAAATTGAAGTTGGATGAAAGAATGTATGTGAGGCCATCATGTATGTGTGTTTGTTTTTGGAACTTGAGATATACATTTAACTATTATGTTTAAAAATGAAGTATACTTCTAAACTACATAAGCCATTAGGTTGATGTCTAGGCTCAAAAGTATTAGCAACTGATATATGTGAAAATTACATATTTAAAATTACAGTTGCTTCAAGAGACTCCTGAACATTTTATCTTTAAGTTACTTTTCTTATTTATCAGTGTACAGTTTTAAGAAAAAAAAAGTTCTGTTTGCCAAATCAGATTACAAAGTTGCAATAAATATTTTCAGGTTTTTTTTTTCATACTAATTCTTTATTATGCTCAGAGTCACGAAGGTTGGAAATAACCTCCAAGGTTTTCCAATCCAATTGCCCACCTACCACCAATATTTCCCACTAAACCATGTTCCTTAGTACCTGAACCTCCCTTGGCAAAATGATGTGCATAATTAACCAGTTGTATCTATTACGCAAAAACAAAAGTAATGGATAATTTATTTTAAACAATTTTGTGCTATTTGTAGATCAGTCTTTGACTTAATATCAGATACGAATATCCTCATTATTCTGCACTGTATCTTACTTCATATGCTGACTTCACTGTATTATACTTATTTTGATATACTAATACCTATTTATGTATGTCTAATATATCAACATATTAACTATTAAGAAGTCTAATGTCTTCGTACACCCTGCTATATACATCATCATGATAGAAAACACTGTGCAACCTTTAGAAAAAGTCTTAAAAAAATAAGGAGGGAATAATTGATGATTTGGGGCTTCTTTTATTATGCTATTAGGAAACTTAGCTTTGTAATATGCATTCTTCACCAAAATCAAGCAAAATAAGAATTGGTATTAAACTACCATGTAAGTTTATTTCTCTGTCAACAGCAAGATGAGCTTCAGGTGACTGACTCTCCACATCATTAGAGCTCTATGTCCTTCATCTGAGTGCACCTGGAAAATGTTTCTGTAACACTGTAGTATATCTTCCTTTTTCTCTTGTGTCACATCTTTCCATTTCAGTTTTTCTGATGCACAATAGTGCCTGAACAATTAGTTATGCCTGCACACTGCCAAGCTTCTGTTTCTAGGAAGGAGATGCAGCTGGTACAAATTTCTGGGAAACATAACTGGAGTTAACATACTCAGTACAACCAACACTCAGCTGACATTAGGCAGCTTAGTTTCATTCATATTTCATCTTAAATTCTCCTCAATATATATTTTTTTCCTGCAAAAAAGTTCTCAATCTTCATTATATCCTCCTAATAAATATGATATTTTATCATATATATATATAATAGTAAAAATGACATTTTTCTGCTGAATATATTCTTGCTTTATTTGAAACAGAAATCAATACATGGTGCAACAAGCTAAACCTATATTTATTAGTCTTGGAAATTTTTGAATAAATATTTTGAAAATATAGTCTCAGTATATTTGAATACAACTCTTACTTTTGAAATATAAAGAAAGTTTGTGGGTTTTTTAAACAAAAAAATCTTCCATATCACTTATATATAATTATAAAATAAAGAATTACTATAATTCAATTACCAAAGTACTCTATATCTGGGTAGTTAAAATTTTTTGTCTCACCATTTCTTGGCAAGTTGCTGTGTACACTCAGCTGTGGAAAATTTCTGTAATCCTTCCAACCGATTCTCCAGCTTCTGTGTTTTTATGTTGTGTGACTTGCTTTCCTTATTAGCAATGCCTCATAGATAATCCCCACCTCTGCCTATTTCTAATCACCTTTAGAGGGATGAGAATTATTAGTATATGTAAAGGCAATGGGAAAGAAGGACTCAAGAATTAGTTGAAAACCACCAGACAATAGGTGACAGAATTACGATGTTGGTCTCTTTCCCCATCTCAGGCATTTGGATTGTCTTTCCATCATCTTTATTGCACAGCACTTGAGTTATGAACACAAATTAGCATTGAATTCATTTAAACTTTAATTTCATTTACAATCATAGAATACCCTGATTTGGAACAGACTCACAAAGATTATCAAGTCTTACTCCTGATTCCATACAGTACCACCTAAAATTTATTTTGTTTCTGTGATCTTCCCACAGATTCTTAAAACCGTAGTATGTTTTTAATTTCAATTTTCATTCCTTCAGAGACTTTCTAAACTTAAGCTCTACTATTAAAGCTGTAATTCAGATATAAGAGTCAATGACTATACATATTCTAAAATTAAGGTACTGAAGTGCCTCCGTGTCACCTTGTAGACCAATAACTAAAAATACTGATATATATTGTGCCACAGATTTATGATTTTGGTATTGGTAATCCACATCATAACATCATGTAGTGCACTGGGAGTCAAAGAGTTAATGCTCCAGCTCCATGGATCATTGATAGTTCTGGGTATACTTGTCTCAGAAGAGAAGAACTACATACCCCAGAGGACTTTGCGTTGCTTTGTGTTTTTCTGTTTTCTGCTCAGAGGGAAAGATAAAAACTGTTCTCACGTCACAAAACACAGGCTCCTTCTTTCCCTTGTAGATCATCCTGGCAGTGGGTGCTCCATAGCTGTCTTGCCTTCAGCATTAGCATAAGGCCTTCGGTTTTCGGACACTCTCTCATTTCATTTGATTTATTAGCTTCAATTCCAGTTATATTGTGTTATTTTGCATTCCGATATCTTATTTAGTAAATTACCTTTCCTCCTCAGATTGTTGCCACTGTTTTATTTTTAGGCATTTTTCTCTCTTCGCCTTCCCCAGGGCATGGGAACATGGGTCCCCCTGCCCTGGTCATCACAGAACTGGGCCGAACCAGCCTGTAAACCATAGACAATCCTGTATGCAGTCAGTGCATGAAATTAAAGAAAGCATTTATTAAGGACTGGTTCTGAATATCTTTTCTGCTGTGAAGACATATGTCTGAGGGCTTATGGAAAATCTAGTATACAATGTGCTTTTTAACACATTGTTAATGTGCTTTTTTTAAGTGTATGGCTGGAAAGCAGAAGATCAAGCTGAATTATTTGGTATAACTCAGCAGAATTTTCTTCTGCCCGCCATATTTTTTGTTCTATTACAGTGCAATAAACCAATAACTGAAGATATATTCTTTCCTTATGTGGTGGTATACTCATGTTGTTTTTAGAAGTGTTAAAAATATTTTATTAGCAGAAGATGTCAAATTCTACCACTGAAATTTCAGCAATATAAAAATAGTTATTTTAAATGGGAAGTAATCTACTTTCATTGCCTGATGGATAGTAATACATAACATGAAGAAAAAACAGAATTGAAGTCAGAAGCCTGATGGTTCTGCAATATAAACAACTGTTAGATATTTCAATATTGAGCTAAAAGTTTGAGGATGAGTAGTCTAAGATCTATCATTACTAATAAAAGCAAAAAGAAGCAATGGTTCTGCCTTTTACTCACCCTTTCTTGTGCTGTGGTTTAACCTGGCAGGCAGCTAATCATCACACAGCTGTTTACTTGCACCCTCCAAGTGGGATGAGGGAGAAAGCAAAATGGTTTGTAGGCTGAAATAAAAAGTAATCACTATGATAGAGAAGGAAAAAAATATGGAAACAAAAATATGACAACAATTACATGCATATATATATATATGCACACACATATGCATACAACTACTCATGACCTGCTGAGACCCAGCTAACAATTATAACTGCCTTCCAATTGACACCCAGCAAGCAATGCTCACCACCCACTAACTGACATCCAGGCAATTCCTGAGCAGTGGCCAACCCTAGCCAACTCCCCACAGCTTTATGGCCCTCCATGATATCACACGGTGTGAAACAACCCCTTGCCTAATTCATAGGATCATAAAATCCTTTGAGCTGGAAAGGATCTTTGAAAGTCATCTATTCTAACTCTTTTGCAATGAAAAGGGACACCTACAGCTAGATCAAGTTGCACAGAGCCTTGTTTAGCCTGTGCTTGAATGCCACCAAGGACAAGGCTTCTACCACCTCTCTGGTCAACTTGTTCCAGTGCCTCAGCACCCTTACCATAGAAAACCTCTTTAGTCTATATCTGCCCTCTTTTAGTTTTAAAACATTTCTGCTTGCCCTATCACCACAGGCAAAGCTAAAGAATCTGTCTTCTTCTTTCTTATATCCCCCCTTCAGGTACAGTAAGGCCACTGTCAGATCTCCCCAGAGCCTTCTCCACTTAGACTGAAGAGCCTCAGCTCTCACAGCCTGTCCGTGCAGGGGAGATGTTTCATTCCTTTGACCATTATTTGTGGCCCTCCTCTGGAAGCTCTCTAACAGGTCCACATCTCTCCTGTACTGAGAATGCTGTAATTTAGATGAGGTCTCCAGTCTGACCAGCAGGTCTCAGTTCAGCCATGCCAGTTTCTTGCCTTCCTTTCCTGACTTCCTGCACCTGGGAATGGAGAGCTCTTGTGGCCTAAGGAAACTTCTTTAAGGATTTGCCAGCTCCACTCCCTTCTCCTTGAGGACAGCTTCCCAGGGGAGTTTGTTGACCAACTCCCTGAAAACTGGAAATTGCTTTCCTAAAATTAAACTTCCTTATTTTACCTGTTTGATAGTTCTCAAGAGCGCAAACTCCACCAATGCATTGTCACTACATTGTCACAATCATGATGTCCCTAATCTCTTCACTCACACTGGTGAGTAACAGGTCCATTACTGTATCCCCCACTGATGAAGCCATCTACTACCTGGCTCAGGAAGTTATCCTTGGTACATTTCAGGAGCCTCCTGGATTGCTTATAGCTCTCCATGCTACTTTTCCAGAAGATGCCAGCTGTCTTGACTCCATGCCACCTCCTGCTACCTCACCAGAAAGGCAATGGCTGTTCCCCAGTGAGTGTCTGTCCACTCAGGTGTGTTTTTACCACTCAGCAGAAAATGAAACATCTGTGTGCAACCAGTACTGTTTTGGCTGAAACCAGGACAACTTAGATGACAATCTGCATCAAGTACCTTTTCCCTGCCGAGAAAGACTGGCCTCCTTGATTTATGGATTTATTGATTGCCTTTTCTTCAGCTTTTAAAAGGTGGTTCTTGAAAAGCAACTGGATATTGTGGACCTAAACATTCTGGAACTGATTCCCAGGGGACACTACTAACTAGCTTCCTGAGAAGCTTAAAGTTTGATTTCTTGAAGTCCAGACTGGCCATTCAGATGACCTTTTCTTCTTACACCAAAAAATTTAAAGAGCTGATGCTTGATGCAGTCTGTCATTGATACTTCATATTTTATTTCCTCATTCTCCAGAGAAGGGTGAGAGAACATTTGAGTGGGAATATACCAAGGTTACCCCACCACATCAGCTAACAATTTCTCCTATTGTTTTGTGATACAAGTGTTCCTGGGGAATTAGAACTGAGGTAAAGGCAGAAACAGAACCACATTACTTACTGAAATACAATCAAACATTTGTATGTTATCAGGATGCATCTAGCAAGTGAGCTATATACTTATATACTGAAAGGAGTTTGGTCTATAAATTACAAGTCAGAAACTTTGATAATCCTCAAACAATGTCACTTCTGNAACTTAGATGACAATCTGCATCAAGTACCTTTTCCCTGCCGAGAAAGACTGGCCTCCTTGATTTATGGATTTATTGATTGCCTTTTCTTCAGCTTTTAAAAGGTGGTTCTTGAAAAGCAACTGGATATTGTGGACCTAAACATTCTGGAACTGATTCCCAGGGGACACTACTAACTAGCTTCCTGAGAAGCTTAAAGTTTGATTTCTTGAAGTCCAGACTGGCCATTCAGATGACCTTTTCTTCTTACACCAAAAAATTTAAAGAGCTGATGCTTGATGCAGTCTGTCATTGATACTTCATATTTTATTTCCTCATTCTCCAGAGAAGGGTGAGAGAACATTTGAGTGGGAATATACCAAGGTTACCCCACCACATCAGCTAACAATTTCTCCTATTGTTTTGTGATACAAGTGTTCCTGGGGAATTAGAACTGAGGTAAAGGCAGAAACAGAACCACATTACTTACTGAAATACAATCAAACATTTGTATGTTATCAGGATGCATCTAGCAAGTGAGCTATATACTTATATACTGAAAGGAGTTTGGTCTATAAATTACAAGTCAGAAACTTTGATAATCCTCAAACAATGTCACTTCTGGCAGATACAGACTCAGGAAAGGAGAAGATGCATCATTCAATGTGTTAACAAGTAGAAAAAGATGCAGAACTGAACAAATTGGCTGCAGAAAACAAATCTATCTTGGAGACAAGGATTATACAAGTTTCCTTCCATAACTATAGTTCTAGCTTTCAACATCCAGCACTTCAGAGTAGGATTTCCATTGGTTAGTTAAAGCATTTCAGTATCAGGAATCACTATCCAAATAAACCTGAAGATTTGATGAAATTAAATCTTGACCCTTCAGTAAGTGATAAGAACATAGGAACAAATTAAATTTGACTCTTTAGGGCAAAATTAATAAAACTGAAATTAATATCCTCCCTAGACTAGTCTTATCACTCTGCCAGTTCCAACTTCTAAATCTTTATTTAATTGAGGTAAAAACCTTATATGGAGTTGTTATGGTGTGGGAAAAAGAGTAAGAATTCCACATTTAGAAATTATATTACATAGAGAGAGTCTAAATTTCTGCATCTTCTGAGTTATAAAATTTCTCTTCCTCTAAATTACTGAAATTAATCACAGAAAAAGCAAAACCGTCTGAGTTCAAATAGTCACTCCCTCCCTGGGAATAATATTGCTTCATTCAGTAAGTACATCTTAAAGTTTTGCAATAATAAACCACAGTCTTCATTCATTTCCCAATTCCTCATTGCATTGCCTTTTCATTTTGTATTTCTTAATAAGTTTCAAAATGTTATGACTTTTCAAGGTGTGAATTTATTACGGAACATAGGCTAATATTTTTATTTGACTTAACCGTTCCCTTAGTCCAAAGATAAGCTCTGCTTGATATAATGCCATAACATCTAAAACTATTTTGGGCAGTAAAGCACAAACAGCAAACCAGAGCAGGTAGAAAAATGGTGCAGAACCACCATGACAATTTTAAAATGAAGATCTACAAGTTGGTTAATTTTTAACTTAAATTGAGTGAAAGCAGCAAGGAGGGAAATCAGGCTCTGCGAGATCAGGTCATTCAAAATTACTCAGTTCCTGTTGCATGTAATAAAGTACATTTGTCTTGGTTCTAGAGATATAGATCCAGGAATAAAACATATTTTTGTCCCTGCATTGTGGTTTAACCTGACAGGCAGCTTAGCACCACACAGCCATTTACTCTTCTCAGTTTCAGTACCATATGGCACCATGTGAAAAGACACGAAATATCTCTCTAGCCAGCTTAGGTGAGCTGTCTGGTTCCAGCCCCTCCCAGCTCCTTGTGCTCTGTCAGGGCTTTATGATTTTCGTTATCGGTATTCCACATCATAACATCATGTGCAGCACCAGGAGCTAAAGAGTTAATGCCCTAGGTCCATGGACTGACAAATTTCTGGGTATGTGGTCTTCAGAAAAGAAGAACTGCATACCCTAGAGGACTTTGTCTTGCCATTTTCCACCCAGAGGGAAAGATAAAACTGCACACAAGTCCCAGACTTCCTCTTTTGTTGTTCATCTCAGCAGTGGAGCTTCCCTAGCCATCTCGCCTTCAGCTTTAGCATAGGGTCTTCAGTTTTGGACACTCTTTCTCCCATGTTATTTGATTTAGTAGCTTCAGTTCCAATTATATTGTGTTATTTTACATTCTGATATTTCATAAACTAGTTTTTCTCCTCAGATTCTTGCCTCTGTTTTGTTTTTAGGCCTTTTCTCTACCCTCTCACTTTTGCCTCTTCCCAGGGCATGGCTCTGCGGATTCCCTGCCCTATTAGTCACAGAACTGGGCCAAACTGGCCCATAAGCCATTGACATTCCCTCACAGTCCCCTCACTGGCAGGAGGAAACTAGTTGCTGCAATATCCTTGGCTTTGCACAACAGTGCTCAGCAGCAACTAAAACACTGATGTGCTGTCAATATGGTTTTTCTTCTAAACCCAAAACATTGTCTCAGCTGAATGCAGGATATCCTGTCTGAATGAGATAAGTCAAATTTATTGGCTGGCTAACAGATTCTCTAATCTGCTTTTCATGTGGCTACCAAGTAATTGCTGAGTTGGCATTCCTAGTTTGGAAGAAGAAACAGGAAAGCTCATTTTCTAGGACCACTTTCTATAATGGAAGTGATGCCTAGAGAAAATTTTCCAGAAGTATCATTTATTGAAGTCCTAAGGACTGCCATCGTGACAGATAAGGTCCATTGTATATTGAACATGATGGCTGTACAAATCAAAAGTGTTGTGACAATGGAATCATTAAAATGAGATCAATATTACTTTGTTAATTACCTCACCAGTCCAAAGTGATGCCTAGGAAATACATGACTCTTCAAACAAAGCATTCAATTACAGTTTGTTAATGAATGTACAAAACATGCTCATGTGCTCTAAATATTTTTAAGCAATTTATAAAAACTCCAGACCATTGTATTGTATATTGATCAAGCTGTTTAGATGTTAATTTATTCATACATAGCATATGAGCTGCATTCAGTAATGCAGCAGAAGCACATAAAAAAGTAGTTTGTTTCTGTTGATTGAATTTATTATTTGTTAGTTTTTGAGTAGTTTGTAAAGAGAGGTGAAAAGATTGGAGCTTCAGGGCAAAGTTTATATTGATCAAAGTATCCCCTCTTCCACATTTCTTAAACCTATTCCCCCACCCTCATCCATCCTTTCATCAAGAAAGATACCTTCCCTGTAAATGGAGTTTACTGCCAAACACACTGGCATTGCCATCAGAGAAAACTTCTCAATTGTTTCTTCAAAAATACTTATAGTGATAAATGGTGTTTACTTTGTAGTCAGGAACATTGTTGTGACCGAAATGTAATTGTGCAGAGTCTACTAGATTTACCTTTTATTTAGTTGTTGCTCTTACATTCTGATTCAGAAATATTTGCACATGATTTTTCTGAAAAGAGAGCTTTTCATGAACTTTAAATTTATGTTCTTTTAATTGTATATTTCCACATAGGGATACATGTGTGTCTATATGTATGTATATGTATAAGTTTATATAAATCCCTAGAATATCATTTATTGAGAGATGGCATCTCATACTAAACTTCATAATGCATTTTATTGTGCCAAGAACTCTGAATGTATTTTCTGCCTAAGTACCAGATCTTTTGTCATCCTCTACATTTTGGCAGAGGAAATAGGAGCAGAACACTAGGATGACCATGTCATGTGATTATGTTCATAATATTAACAAATGTATTTTCAAACCATCTTCTGCTTAATTAACAGCTCAATATATGAAAGATGTAGATCACATAAGTCATAGAGCAGCAAAAAATGGTGAATAGAAATGGACTGATCCTACTTGTGGCAAAGAAAGATTTAACCAATTCATTCATTCACACTTCCAAGAAAAAAAAGAAAAAATCTTGTCCAAACTGACGGAAAACTAGAAAAAAATATCATGAAAATGTAAAATGAATAGTTATTCTTGAATATATTTAACAGCCTATTTCTACTCATCACTCAAATTCTTGCCTAAAGAAGTATTCTCAGAAGACACACGCAATATGTTTGCTATGTTGTTTGGGGGTTTTGCTCATGATATTTTTTTTTCTTTTTTTAATGAGACATTGCATTTTTTATTTGTACAAGGCAATGTCTACCTGAGCAACAGAATTTATTACTTGCTTTTTCCTCCATCTATTATCTTCCTCTAGGAAATTTCAATCTGTAAAAGAATACAACAACAAAAAAGTACGTATGTTCAATGGTGACTAATTATATTTAAGGTGTAGTAAATTGCAAGAAGGTTAAGCAAGCACTTTGTCAGCTTGCCATAAATAAAAATTTTCTTTCACATACAGTTTGGAAATAGTAAATTGTGTTTTGTAACAGACTTCTGAAATTCAAAGTGGATATTTGAATGAGGTGAAGATATTATAATATTCTCTGTGAGAACAGTGATTAAATCAAACAGAAAAAAATAAAGCATATTGAAGATTTAACTCCATATGACCTCTGTTAGCTATGCAAACAGAGATCTTTTCTATCCCAGTCATGCACTCCAAAATATTGTGCTTCCATAGTAAATATTGTCCTGTGCCCTAACTTTCGCGCAGGCTTTTAACTACTTAGACTTTAGGAAAACCTTCGGCACTGTCTCCCGCAGCATTGTCCTGGAGAAACTGGCAGCCCATGGCATGGAGATATGTATTCTTCACTGTTTAAAAGAAACTGGCTGGATGGCCAGGCCCAGAGAGTAGTGATGAACGGAGTTAAATCCAGCTAGTGACCAGTGGTTTTTCCTAGGAGTCAGAATTGTGCCTGGACCCGTTTAATACCATTATTGATGATGAAGGGGATTGAGTGCACCTTCAGTATGTTTACAGATGACACAAGGGTGGGAAGAAATGTCAATTTGCCTGGGGTTAAGAAGTGTCTACAGAATGATCTGAACAGGCTGGATTGATAGGCTGAGTTCAATTATATGAGTTTCAGCAAGACTAAGTGCTGAATCCTGCACGATTGTCACAACAACAACAAGCACCATTACCAGCTTGGTGCTGTGTAGCTGGAAAGTTCCACAGTGGAAAAAGATTCATTGATGATACTTGACAGCCAGCTGAACATGAGCCAGCAGTGTGCCTAAGTGGACAAGAAGGGCAATGGCGTTCTGGCTTGTGTAAGAAATAGCATAACCAACTGAGCAGGGAAGTAATTGTCTGTCCCCCTATACTCAACTCTGATGAGGACACACCTCAAGTACCTCATTCAGTTTTAGGCTTCTTACTACTAGAAAGATACTGAGCCCCTGGAGTTTGTTCAGAGAACAAACAGCTTCATGGAGCAAAGCTGTGCAGGGTCTGGAGCACAAGTCTTATGGGAAGTCACTGAAAAAACTGGGATTGTTTAGTCTAGAGAAGAGGAGGCTCAGGGGAGACCTTATCTGTCTGAAAGGAGGTAGTAGTGAGGGTGAGAGATTAATCTCTTTTCTCAGGTAACTAGTAATAGGAAAATAGATAATGGCCTTAAATTGTGGTAGGGTAGCTTCAGGTTGGATATTAGGAACAATTTCTCCTCATAAAGAGTAGTGAGGCTTTGGAATGGCTGCCCAAGGATGTGATACTGTGGCCAGCTGTGGAGATATTCAAGAACTGTTGGAGATGTGGAATTGAAGGACATGGTTTAGTGGGCATGGTGATGATGGGTTGAAGGTTGGACTAGATTATCTTTGCAGTCATTTCCAACCTTAATACTTCTGATTAAACCAATTTGCAGTTTCAAAAACCAAAACTTTCCATAGATAATGTTGATGAAATGATTTCTCTTAATTCCAAAGAACTTTTCACTTCTCACAATTTCAAATAAGTAATGTTTAATTAAGCTGTAACTATCCTAGATAATTGGCTTCTGGCTAAATAATATACCATGTGGAAATGTATTTTCTTTTCAAATTGAAACAGTAGAAGTGAGTAAGAGTGATATTAATAATAGAAGTATTACTTACCATCCAAACTCAATTATATACTCATCCCTGTGACTCACTAACTTGTAGCTGGCTGAAGCCAATAGAGACTTTATCTTTTGGGGAGGATTTCACATTTTTCAGGGTACAGTAAATAATGTCTGCATTGTACAGAATTTCCACATTAGTATTTCATATTTAAATGTCTTTTAAAAGGTACAGTCATACTTAGAACTATAATCTCCTTTCTAAGCACATCTGTCTTTTCAGCTTTTTGAAATGTCATATTCTGAAGCCAGTAATACAGAACTTCTCAGACGATTTTGAGTATTATTAGGAACTGTCTGACCTTTTTTTCCTTACTCTTAGAACCTTGTAGTAGTATTTGTCTTTAAGAATTGTTAAAGCCATCAGGTGTATGAAAATTTCTCCTTGGACAGGGACTAGTTCAACTAGTAATAGTGATCAATTTTTTCTCTATTATTAAATTGCTAAAAAACAATTTTCATTGTTCATACACATTAACAACTTTTTTCCAACTCAAGTAATTTTGGTCTACCAAAAGCCACTGTACAGAATCCCTTGAGTGTACAGTATTTATGAGTCATGAAGTCTAGGATGCTTTTGTACCTTCAAGATTTGAGACCTACTTAATAGGTTCCATTTATTCGTACTTCAGACTTAAAAATCACCCCCAGAACCATTTTCATAATTACTCTAATTTGAAAACTTGGACTGTGAATCTTTAACCAGATGAATTATGTTATTTGTACATTCTATCTATTAAATATGTCCATTACTCAGCAAAATCTCTTCAATAAAGTGGTCATAGAAGGGAAAACTTGTATATTTTAAAGAAAGAAATACAAATATATAAGTAAATACAGAAACCTTAGATGGTTACGTTTCCTTCAGTCTTTTAAAGTGCTCATTAGAGTGAAAACAAAACTATAGTTAATTATTTATAATCATTTCTACCAGTTTATCTCAGCTACCTCATTAATGTCTTAGAGTTCCTTGTAATTCTAAAAAATAAAATTAAAAATTAACACTCATTCATTAGCAGGATCTTCTATCTTCATTAGTCTCTATTCAGTCAGTTCTTATATATTTGAAGGAAACTGTTGGTTGTGCCTAGCACACAGGTTTATTTATTTTTTTTCCCCACACAACTTTAACAAAGGTAAGAAAAGATTTTCTTTTCATTGTGTCTGGGATGATGCTGCATTTTGGGTTTAGGAGAATAACAATGACAATAACACACTGATGTTTAAGTTGTTGCTGTGTAGTGCTGCACAGAGATAAGGACCTTTGGGTTTAGATGAGTTTTGGATTTCTGTGGTACAAAAACATCAAACTGTCTCTAACATTCACTAAATGCCATTCAAAAGAAAAAAATCATGCTGAATATTGTAAAAGTTAGCTGTCTATGACTGCTTTCCTTTCTGTGTCTGAAATTCTCCTTCTGTTAAATTAAAATAATTAGTAACAAAAATGGAACAAGAGGATATTTTGTACAGATACTCCTATGCATGTATTTGTGCAATTACTGTATTTATGTATTCATATACACATTGCACATACACACAAAAATGCTGATTCACAAATGCACATCCTACCTGATTAATGACCTCAGACTAAACATTTGAAAACTTCTTGCTAGATTCCAAATCTCTACTAGTGACTCCACACCTGAATTTAGCGTTCCACAAGAGATCTCATAGCACAGAGCAGAGGGATCACCCTCTGCTGATCACAGATCACATCGCTCATCCTGCCAGCCTCAATTCTTTTGTGAGGGCTCAGGATATGGCTGACTTTCTGGGCTGCAAGGGCATGTTGCTGGCTTACGTTCAGCTGCCATCCACCAGTATTTCATGTTCTTCTCAGCAGGGTTGTGCTCAGCCCTTTCATCCCCTAGCTGGTACTGATTGTTCCCATGACCCGAGTGCAAGACTTTGCACTTAAATATGTTGAACCTCGTGAAGTATTAGGTCATAAGGTATTGGGATTTGGTTCTGACCTGCCTGAAAGTACTGAGATATTGCTCTGGACTGACCGGTTTAATGTTCTCAAGATTACCTACCAGCAACAACAGTATTCACATAGCCACGTGGCCAATTCAGAATATCATCCCTCCCAGGCAATTTTTTTTCCCCACAGAGGAAATTCTTACATGTCATTATAGTAATACTGCTGTGGATATAATAGGAAAATGTCTTTGTTCAACATTTATAAGTTTCACATCGACAGAATCTTTACTACACAGAAACATTACTCTGGAGAGAGATAAGAAGGGAGACACTAATCAGTTGTCAAAACAGCTCTTACCATCCTTACTATTTGTTCCTTATTCATTTATCCTTTGCACCTTGCCTTCCTTGCGGCTCACATTGGAGCAGCTGCTTTTTTTCCTACTTGGTCTTTCCTTCTTGCTGCTCTAAAACCTTTTGACAATGCTTTCAGTTTTCAGACATAAAACACACTGAGTTATAGGGAAGGAGATTGTCATTATTTGAACATCTATGTTAGTATTATATATAAAATATATAA
>VXAB01004859.1:0-18805 GCA_013399175.1 Odontophorus gujanensis
AAAATAAAATAAAAAGAAAATAGCATGTCAGCCTGTGTACACCATTAGATTTGGTGTATGATTTTTTACTAATGCTTAAATCTGTTCCTGGAAGTAATGGAGACTAACCTTTTTTCTCTAGACCCTCAGCTGCAACCATTTCCAGAAAGAACATTTTTGATGTCCTAACAAGACACAGAAAGATTTTAACAGGAGGGTGACAATCCAGTTAATACTTCACTAATCAATAAGATCATAGATACCTGATATGTCCTAGCCAGAAAATAACTTTTAATTCTAGTTTAGGTAGTGGCCTGAACCAAATGAACACAGGAGAGAGAGTAAATGTAGATAGTGATGTGCTATCTACAGAAATAGTTAAGACAAAGCCTTTCATAAAGTATGGTTGAAGTTATTTGACCATTGCAACTTATAGCTTGTCAGTCAGAACTTAAAAGGGGTAAGAGGAATGGAAAAAAAATTGCAGAGGGCAGTGAACCATGAAAGCAACTCTCTTGATGAGATGTGTTTTCAGCCTCACTTTCATTTAGAAAACTGACATTTGAAATTGCTTCTCTTTAAGCCATCTGGGATGGTGATTGTGAGAGGCTCACTGCTATATCACGGATCAAATACATGTTACTGTAAGAAAGCGAAACAATTTGTAAGAAGCTTGTGCAGACTAAGAAATAACATAGGCAATACACACTGAATAACCATGGTACAAACACTTATATCCCTAGACTATAAAGATACTAGATCAACAAGTTTGCACCCAGAAACTTGATTGAATATGGAAATTTTCCCTTTTTTAAATCTGATGTTGAATATTCATCACATAAGAGGTGTATGAACCTTTCTAAAATTCCTACTAATTGCTCTACAGTTTCTTTCCTTTGAAAAATATTAACCTACCTATTTTTCTTTAAAAATTTGTCACACTTTTAAACATGAGTAGTTTTTTGGGTTTTTTTTATAACATATACAGATGAGTTAACCTCTTATTATTTCCCATTTAGCTTTAATTTTTGTTCATGTTTCACTGGTGAGAGATAACTCTGTGTTAGCTTTTCTAAGAAATTAAATGCATTTCACTTGGGTTACACTCAGAACTTCTTGGCTATCCATTTTCTAGTGTTAGGTAATTCTCCAAAGTCAATATTCTCTTTCAGGGCTCTGCCATGTTTAGTAATCTGGCCATACTTTAAATCTTGTGCTTTCATATTAATTCCTTCATTTAAATTATCAGTAAATTCAAGAACAATGAGTAGATTATTAGAAAGTCATAAAGGTGACAATATTCTGTACATGAGTTTATGTATTTATTTTTAATAGAAAATATCTTATTATTTTTGCCAAATGTTGGTATGAGAGATAGTAGTGTTAACAACCAACATTAGCAGCAACTGTTATGAAATGCAGTATTTCTGATGCATTTTGGAAAAAAATCATTGTGCATGACTGGTATAACAAAGCTTAGAAAGTACTGATTAACTTTCTTAGCTCTTCTTACTTTTTTTTTGTATCGGCTTATGGTATTAGCAACAAAAGGTTTATCCAATAGTTTGTCATAGACGACTCACATATTTTGTTGGATTTTCATCAGGATAAGAGAAAGTGCAACGAAAAATGATAGTAAACAGTGAATGTTGCTAAAAAACTTATAAGAAAATTTATTCAACCTTGAGGACTGATGTATATATGCCATTGTATTTAAATACTTAATATTGTAATATAATTTAAACATTATTTTTTAGAACTTGAAAAAGATCTTTTATTAATAGGGTCAGATGAGATCTCAATTCTCTACCCTGATAGTTTTCTCATTTTAGAGCATTAAAAGATATCACTGAGATATTCTTTCTACATAGATTGCTGAGAAATTAATGTCTCCTATTTACATTCACAGAAAATTCGTCAGATAGAAAGAGCAAAATAACACTATTTGACAAAGAAAATTCTCAGCTACAAAACAAGGATTTTCAGCATAGTCACTACCACCAGCTATATATTTTTGCCAACAATGAACAAGAGCCTGAATGCCATGCTCATAAAAATCTGCAACAGCAGAGATGGTCCCTCATTTCACCGTTGCTAGGACAGCATCATTACTCAGAAAATTGTGTCCCTTGCAACATCTTTCATTGGCCAAAATAAATTAAAATCAGGTGTCAAAACCAGTAGGTGTAATATGACAGTCCAGACAAGATTGGCAATGGGCTCCACATTCTTTACTGACTCTGAAAGTTCAACTGGCCTGACTCTGAAAGTTCAAGCCTTCAGTGTAGTCAGTATGGTGATGTAACACTCAGAGCTGATGGTTTGTCTTGATTCCAGGAAACCCAGAAGGATCGTCTCGTTCTAATCCCAAATAACAGTGCACATCACTTCACCCACCAAGAGCTCTGTCTTGAATTTTTTCCTCAGTGGGGAATTCATGTTACCACTCCATAGGCTGCCATTTTTACTTCAGTTAGTAGTGTCAACAGTGTCTCTTTATCAGTAATGCGGCCATCCAGGAAACTGTCACCTTCAAGCACATTTTCAATAGTGTATTTGCATGTGGGGTTTTTTTTGTTTTTTTTTTCCATTCATGTGTGAGCACTCATGGGACCCATTGGATGCAAACTTTCCAATATTCCAACATTGTCAGTATTGCTTCCAATGTACAGAAGCCAATATTCAGCTCTGTACACATTCTACTGGTCATAATACACCAATCTGTATGGAAGAGCTGATTAAGACACTCTTCATTTTGTGGTGTGAGAGCTGTGTATGGGTATCCCGAACATAGTAAGACTTTCACATTGCTGTCACCACTGCTGAAAAGCACCACCCACTGCCCCACTGTGCTCACATTCACTGTATGATCTCCATAAACATTCAGCAAGCATCAATGAATGTCAGCAGGCGTAATTTTTTTCTCCTGGAGGAATTCAGTGACACAGCTTTTCTTCCTATGCATTTCCATGTCAGACACCACCTTGTGAGGCTGTCTCTACTTGCAACGTCTGTCTCTGACACACCGGACTAGTGTAATAAAATAGGAGGCATTACTTTTAGGGCAGCCCTCATAGAGTATATATCTATTTCATAAATAAGTATCAAGATTGGTTATACTTTTCTAGTAGAAAGTCCAAGGAAAAAAAAGCAGAAAAGTGCTTTCTCCACATGACACAAGATGCCAAAGGGTCTAGTAGCTCTGAGAAGGGTATATCTTTCCTCCATTCAACAAGTAAGGTGCAGTAGAGTATTTCACACTTCTGGATCCCTCCTCACCCTACCTCTGCATGTTCAGTGCATAGGTTTTATCAGCAAGGAAGGGAGAAAGGAGAGGAGTTTTATCCCTTTTTCAATACTGTATTGCTTTACTCTTTTGCTTACAGGAAATCACACCTCTGTAAACTGACACCTTTATTTTTCTGACCAAAATAATAAAAAGAGATTTTTTACACCCGAATCTTTCAACATACAATGATAAACTACCTCGTGAAACCATTCCATAAAACCATTCGCTAAGAAATAGTGCAAAGTAGCAGCTGGAAATAACTTTCCAGAAAGAGAAATCATTTGTATCTTCTAAACCTTAGTTTTTCTCGGAATGTGGTGTTTATCTTCAAATGAATAAAACTACATGGAGCTTTCTGAAGTAATATACAGTAAATTAGTAAAGTTATTATCCTCCATAAGCATTTAGCTTATGACTTCCAGTTGCTTATTTCTTTACAACAGTAATAATATGTCAGGATTTTATTTATAGCTCAGCATGCAGCTTTTAGCAGTTGATAAACAGCTATTAATAATATTTAAGAACAGACAACCATGTAATGTATGCATTAGTTCATGACCAAGAAAAGGTAGAAATGCCACATAAGGAAAAAGTGTTTCCATGATAAATCATTTAGAAGTGTTGCTTGTGATTAACAAGTGAGCCTGATTCCGATTTTACAGAGGTGAGACTCAAAATTAACCACACTGGAATGACATCCTTACATGAAATAAGGATCACAGAAATAAATGCATCTATACTGATAAATAGCATCTTAGAAGAAAGAAGTGCTACAAAAATAAGCAAGATCAAGACAAGTTCTTATACTACAACCACAAAATACTACTTCTGAGAGAAAGAAAGAAGTTATGCAGAAGATAGGACAATAACAATGATTTTTTTAATCTTCCCCCACAATCTTTGGACTTAAGTCTCCTGCCTAAAGCAAATAGGAGCGAGGTAAGAGATGAAGATCCATTCTCCAACCCAAGCACTGTCATGTTTTCCATGTGAAGGAAAACATAATTCTTGTGATGGCAGTCTTGAATAATGGAGTCATCTGGGTTATGATGATGTGTTTGTACCTCAGTTCTTCTCTGAAAAAACAGCCCCCAGAAAGTTGAGCCAGGGAAGATAATTATTTCTCTTTAATTAAAAGATTAATTCCTACAAGGAAAGTAAGAACCAACATGAAAAAATACCAAAATATAAACACAAACATGCAATTATCATAAGAATAATAATAATAGCAGATAAGCCCAGCCCTAGAGCTTTTATGACAGAGAAGAAAGGCTGAACCAGGTCCCATATACCCCTTAATATGCATGGTAGGTCAGTAAAACTTGAGAGGATTAAGAATCAAGAGACTCAAAAAAAATATATAAATTACAAAAAAGAATATGAAAAAGCCAACTTACTCTTCCAAGTGACATAAGAGTGGTAGTACTACTTCATATTTGTACTACAGACGGTAGCAAGATGTAGTGAAGACAGTGACTTCTGACTTTGAAGATAATCTACCTGAGCAGTCAACAGATTCTGGGGACAGCTCTCATAATGCAGCATTAATACATGGAGATGATTAGGGTTGCCACAGGAAGCTTGCAACTGTGATGGGAAGAGTTCTTCCTTTTTGTCTTAATGCATATCAAGTGCTGTTTGTTGCTTAGCACAATAATCCTTCAAGTGACCTTTTTACTAAATCTTCATTCAGTTTAACATGTAGAATTCTTGTGGAGCTTGTATATGGGTATGTTAATCCACTGACACTGTTTCAGAGAATATTGTGAGGAGCATCAGGACTGCATTTGGTGAGAAGCAGAATAGTCAGGAAATGAAAAAGTTCCAACCAAGGAGATAAATATATTATTTTATCTAAAATTTGGAACTATGATAAGGAGTTGGAGCTAGGGAGTGAAAAACTTGTTGCTTCCTCAAGCTTACTTATAATACCTGAAATATAACTTTCATAGGGCTTTCTTAGCTGGCTTAACAAGTTTCAGGGACCAGAATCTGAAACTGCACAAAAGAAATCATCTGGGTATTAATATTCAAAAGAAGCTTTATATCCTCAGAAGGAAGAAGTACTCACAAATGACCATGAAACGACTGAATTCCATTACTTTTCCCATCCATGATGATTTCATTTCAGCTTAAATTTATGAAGCATGCACTGCTATTGTTCCCGCTTTCCAGAATCAACTGCATGGAAATTGTCAGATTATATGAGGATTTCAGAAAAATAGGAGTGTTTCTTTTCAAAGAACTACAATTGTAATTGCTTCATGGAACAATAAAAATGCTATTGCTGATAAATATACTGCCCAATCAGAGCCACACACATCTAAGAGAATACAAAAAACAATCATTTAAAAACTGCAAAAGAGCAAGTATATTGAGTAGCCATAGAAAAAAAAAATTTCCATATAAGCAAGGATTGTGATATCTGCTAGAGTCTAAGCAGAATTACACTCATGGCCAGAATTTCAGTCACAGGATATGTTCAGAATCTCTGTATCTTCTAGTTATGCCAATAAGTACAAAAGTCATAAGAACGACAGAAGTAAAGATAGCTTAAATAAAATGATTGTAAATGTTGACAGAATTCTGTTTAAACTAATGCCTACAAGAGAAGAATTTCAAGAAATAAAATACTGTGTGATAGTAGTCAGGTGTTTGAATCAGTTAGAAGATTTAAAACAAGGATAGCTATGACACTCGCTTTATTTGTGGGGACTTTCCCAAAGCTATATATATACAAACAATCTCCTTGAAGATCCTTTACCTTCTACTAATTATACCTTATTAATTATAATTGGTTTGTATACAGTGCTGTGTGAAGTAAACAAAATCACCAACAGAAGGAATTATTTCATATAATCCATAAGCAAACATGACTTGATGGTCTTTAAGGTCTTTTCCAACCTGAGTGATTCTATGATTCTACAATTCTATATATGTACTTTTGCATACTTAGTCCAACTATAAACTCTTAACTAGGGCTTTCTTTTGCAATATACTCATAACATTATTGTGACAGCTGAGGAATAAATGACAATGCAAAGGAGGAGGACTACACATTATTGTATCTAGTGCAACAAGTACATCCTTCTTCTGCAACATTTTTTTTTCCATTACAATAATTAAGTCCATAAACTTTTTAAGGATATAGCTGAAAACACGATCCAAGTCTTACCTGGTTTTACGTAAAGTGTAGCTATCCTACATACACATTAGGTATTGGAACTCCTTAGTTAAAAAGCTTATGAGTCCTAAAAATGTCTTTCTTTTCTCTGTAGCCAGGAAACTGACTTTTGCACTGTCTTCTTTTGTCCTGCTAGGACATCCCCCTTAATATCTTCATCTTTTCCCCAGAGAGGTAGAATTGAGCACTATATACAATTATTGCTGTTTCACTCAGCCAAAGTACAAGGGTAAAGTCAGAGCCAGTGTCCATCCTGCAACCCTGGGTGTAGAGGGAACTGGACTTCTGTGTGTGCAGAAAACAACATTACTGCTGAGGCCTCATGATGTGCAAGGTAAAACTTTGTTAGATATGAGCTCCTTTATCAGTGTCATGAGGAGGGAAAATCTATGCTAGGTCATGAATGAGTATTACATTTTCGGTAGCCCATACTATTGACTTCACCAAACACAGCAAAGTTGCAAAATTCTAGTACTGTATCAGAACACCTCAGATAAAAATAAAATTTCCTAATGCTTAATTAACAGTAATATTTCCAACTACAAATTAAAATTAAAATGAGAATAAAGAGAGGAATTTAAATAAGTTTAGATTGATAGAGAATTTCAAGGTACTTGCTGTGAAATCTGGTCCCACTGAGCAAGTCAATATGGTGGGTTCAGAACACAGACATTCTGGATTGCCATAAGAAACACTGACATCTACATGGGCAATGATGGTTTGTCAACTAGTAGTGCTAATGACTGCCACCAACAGAGTCTTTACTTACAGGCAATCACAGACAAAATTAAATCCAATGAGGTGGCCAACTACTTTTTCAGGGCCTAATGGAAGGAGCAATTAAACCCACAGAGAGGCACATATGACATAGCAGCAGACGTATACAAAAAGATAAAAATAAGCCTGCTTCCCTCATCTCTCTTGAAGAAGACTTGTCTATCTAGTGCCAGCTCCTTCTGGAGAAGGTGTATGCAATATGTTGAAGGATGAAATTACATTAAAGAGGGTAATATTACTAAGACATGCTGAGAACAGCATATTTTCAGAAACTCTTCATGGCAAGAGGAAAACAGGAAGGAAATAAATAGATAGTGATCCCAACGAGTAGATAAAAATGTAGTATCCCAAGGAGATCTCAAAGAAAACAGATTGTCTAACCCTTCAAGAAACCCTTGAACTTTGAAGGAATACATGCCAACAAAGAGTGCTATATCTGTTTGTCTAATTCTGAATCAAAGAATCATAGAATACTAGGAGTTGGAAGGGACTTCTAGAGATCATCCGCACCAGCCTCCTTGATAAAGCAGATTCCCTAGAGAAGGTTACACAGGAAAATGCCCAGATGGGTTTTGTATCTCCAGAGGAGACTCCACAACCTCTCTGAGCAGTCTATTCCAGTGCTCCATTACTCTAGTAAAGATGGTTTTCCTCATATTTGTATGAAACTTCTTGTGTTCAAGTTTGTTCCCATTGCCCCTTCTGTCACAGGGCACCTCTGGAAAGAGCCTGGTCTATCCAGTTGGCTTTTGTCCATTATATATTTGTATACATACAACATTTACTTCTGGTTAATCCTGTGTTTGCATTTAGTAAATTACGATTTTCCTATGTTATGGAACATGTGTTAAAATAAAAATTACAAAAAATTTGTTTTTTATAAAAGTCTATTTAATGTCAGTAAAGTTATGGCCTGAAACTTTCCCAGTTATTTTACTTTTGCATGTGCAGTTGTTCTGGGAAAGAGTTACTTCTATAAAGATATTCTTTTGAGATGACCTGTACAAGAATTTCAGTGAACGGAATTCTACATTGCATGGACTGATATAGTTTTTTATTTTCCAGTGTTTGTTGTGCTCACTGTATGTCTGAATCCAATTTATAGGAGGGAGAAGAAGTTCTTTTTCATATAAGTATATCCAATTGTGAGATTAAGACACAATGGGTCAAATGTTAGCCCAATTAGTTTATTACAAATCCTAGTTGCTTAGGGATATGGGGAAGGGAAGGTGAGCAATAACAAAAGAGATAGAAAAGCAAGGAGTCTTGGTAGAAAGCAAGAAAGCTATAATCACCACTGTGGATCCAGTGAGGTTTGTAGTAAGTCCATTGTTCTCAGGTGCTTGTCTGGTCACCACGAGGGATAGGAGAAAGCCAGGAAGCTTCTCATGAAGCAGGCCTCAGGGGGTTCTTCCAAAGAGGTTTTTCCCTCAGGGAATTCTCCATTAAAGGTTCTTTTTCTTTGTGAGTTCTTCTCCAGAGTCCTCGCTTTAGGGAAGGTCTTTTATCCCCCATTTATCTGTGTTTTTTTTTTCTTTTCTCTCTGTGTGACACATATGGCCCAGCAGACAAGCTAGCAGGGAGTGGTGCCTTTGTTGCCATGCACAAGCATCATTGCCTCTTGCAGTGGTCAGCTTCTCCAAGCCATACCCCAAAAAAGACTGCTTGCCCCTACTTCTGCTTTTCTTTACAACCATAAGCAGATGCACTGTGTCACAGTGACACCCCCCTAGATGATCTGTAGTTGTCAGTTAGAGTCATCACCAGAAAGACCTCCTAAAGCAAGTTTTGAGACCAAAAAAGAACAGTTTTTGTCTTTCACTCCGTAATGATTCAAAAAATAAAAGTTCCTTTTTCTAAGCCTTTTTATGTTGTAGGAGAATAAAAAAAATTACAGCCACTTTTTCTGAGGACCTCTCAATCAAAATGATCTGAATACTACTAGTAACAAAAATAATAGGTTATGAATTGCATTGAGTTTTATGAAAAATTACTTAACGTTAAAGAAAACTCATGTTTTAAAGAAGTAAAGTAAACACTCTCTTGGTAGGAAGGATAGCTCCAGCATTTCTCTGGCAAAATTTCAGTAAAAATAGTGGTAGAAAGGAGCAGAAAGGAGTTATTTTTAAAAATTAGAATAACAAGTCTGGCCATCAGAACTTCAGGTTCATTGACGAAGTCTGGATTGCCGACCCTAGAGTTTGCCTTACCCCTGGAATATGCACCTGATACATGAGTATTTCTTGCAGTAGCAACAATAAAAATAAAACAAACCAATTTTATTAAAGTAATAAAATTAGGTTCATGAAACCTAAGAACTCACTGTGTAAAGGGCTGAAAACAAAGTAGATAGGTATCTTTTAAAAATATTATATCTACCCAAATTACAATTAAAATTTTCATGGATAAAAAGACCCGTGAAATTAAGGCAGGCTTTGAAGAATTTTGGAGCAGAATGATTGACCTGGAAACAGGCATGTACAAAAGAGTGGTATTAGGAACTCTAACACCATAAAATTAAAGTGCTTGGGTCAGGAGGGGGAGGAGAGAGAGACCTTGTAGAGGAATTGAACTGAGAAAGAAAACAGAATGTGTGAATAAAAGGTTTCCCTCAAGATAGAGAAAGACTGGAATAAAATTTCTGAAGCATTATTTTAGCACATTCTAAAGCAGGAAAGAGAATTAGAAATGACTATTGGGAGATCCCATCATATCTCATTTCTTTTATTAACATAAAACCACCAAGGGACTTCACACAAAACCCACTCTTTGAGCAACAGTAACAAAACAGATTGAGAAGAGACAAGTACTGGCTGTAATAAGTCTAAGAAAACCTTTTATACAAGTTGTAAGACATATTAACATTAAAGAAAAGTAGCACGAACAAATTTTCTGCCTCCTGGAGGACAGACTATGTAGAATATTAATGGGATTTCCCCCTTTAAGCTCATAGGATCAAGAGCAACCGTAAATCTTAAGGTAATATTGGTGGATTGAATCCCTTACAATATTAAATCTAGTAGCTCAAAAATCCTTCTGAAAGTCATGAGGATTCAGAATGAAATAATGAGAAAATTTTAAGATTTCAGGGTCAGTCAAGGTTGGAAAAATGTAAATCATTCAGGTCATATTCATGGGTATATAGTAACAAGTGGAGGGAAGGAATGAATGTACCTTGCATGAGTCAGAGTAATGGAAGTTTTATTCTGGTAAGGCAGATAGATGTGGTTACCTGTAGCAAAGAACCCTGGTAACCAGAACCATGTGATCAGTTTTATGGTATAGAAGGTGAGAATCAGTAGCTTTCTCTCAGTGTTGCCCACAGTGAGCATCACATGAAATCCTACTTCAGTCATTTCAGTCTGATGCCTTTTCTCCTACCTTTTCAAGTGTCTGAAGTAAAATCCCACAGCTTCATCATAAGGACTAGGGCACAATAACAAACTACTTTTCTTAATGAAATAAGATTTGGAAACAAAAAGCAGGAACTAGCTTGTATGAAAACATCTGTGTCCAGAAGGAGATTATGAACACACACAAGGTTGAAAATGCAAAGAATATCTGTAAACCCTAACGTACTGAAATCTATGTGCACAAGATAAGATAATGAGTTTCATTCTATGTCTGTTGTAGGTATGAAAGTTTGAAGTATGCAGCCACTTATTAATCAATTAGAAGTACAATCTGAAAAAAAAATGGTTTTAGGACATATTAAGGATGTATTCATAGCATAGTTGTGCTGATGAATCCATGAGATACAGTGTAAGAAAGATAAATTCTGAGAACACTGAGAAAGACAAAAATAAATATTAGAAAGAAACTATACATCTGGAAAGGTAAGGAAACTGAGGTACCTTCTATTTTATCAACTCTCAGCAGTCACATAATTATAACATACATAGAATTGTAAAAATATACAAATATGTATCTTGAAGACTGCTTCTAACAGTTATCTTCCAAATACCTCCAAATGAATATGTAAGCTCAAAGACAGAAAACAAATTAATTGCATTGATATGAGTGTAGATCTATTCACACTTGTATCCTATAATTGATAATTCAATTTAAGATTATCTAATATTAAAAGGAAAAACAAGTATTGCCTGTGCTTGATCTAGCATTCTGCCCATGAACCCTGGTTATTAGTCAGATATAATAATGCTACAGATAATACTACAATAATAAGGCAACAGATTCAAGCTATTAATATATATCCTTATTAAGAGTAAAGATTGACTGGAGCCACATAGGAATAGTCTTTTCTAAATCATCAAATTTATTAAAGAATGAAACACTGAAGGTCATGTCATTTAAACTCCTAAACAAAGGTTTTTGTGCTGATACATTGTATTAGCAGCATTTCATGATACAGTTTATATTTTGAAATTCAGACTGTACTGTTTTGTTAGAAATTCTAGAAGACAATTTGTATAGAAAAACTATCCCAATGAGGCAATTTTTGTGTAAACAAGAATTGTTGAGAGTTGAACATGGTGAACAAAAAAAAATATTAAATGGAAACTTTTCATTAAAACAATAACATTCAGTGAAACTTATTCATAGCAGTGATGTAAATTATATTTCATTCTTCAGGAATATACTGAAGGTTCAGTTAAAAGCCTACAATTAAGTTAAAGTTTATTATAGTGAGAGGAGGGAGAACGGGAGGAAAACTTCCGAAGAGAGTCTAAGTTCTCTCACAGCTCTAATAAACATGTAAAACATAATTCACTGAATAACTGATTCTGTGTTCAGTGCTAAGTACTTGAAAGAAACTGAGTTTCACTTAGCTCACATAACTTTCAGAGTTGTTTGTTTTTTTTTTTTGCACCAGTTATGGGTGTATATAGGTATTCTTTAAGATGTTTTGATTCTACAGCTACATTTTGGATTCTGAGAAAATTCTAGCCCAACTTTGTCATTTCTCATATATTCCATAAGACTCAGATGAATATGAAAACCTACCCAATGGTTGAATATATGTTTCTGTCCCATAAGATTCCTTCACATGTGATTTTTAATCAATAACACTGTTTATTTAAGCTCCAAAGTATATTACCTTTTTTGCGTAGTTGGTCCTACTGTGAAAAAAGAGCTAACCATTTCTCAGTCTTGCTTGTGATCTGAAATGTTGCCAGACTGTTTTACATATCACTGTTGATGAATGTGTATATGTTCATTTCTAGTTTATTTATAAGTCAAATGTTTTCCAGTGCACCATCATGCAAGTCTGTTTGGTCTACTAAGAGTGGTTTCTCTCTAAGTGAAATTAGATTCCTGCTTGTCCTTAGTCATAGCATTTTATTCATTGTCAAACAGCAGCAAAAGGGCAGAGTAAATCTCTGCATAAATTTCTGTGGCGTTGCAACCAGACATCTTTTGTTAATTACACAGTATTATTTTAAAGATCATTTCTCACAGTGTTTTGAATTGGGCAAAGATTACAACAAATCTTTATACATAAACACATCTTTACATAAACATATGAGACTCTCTTCCAATAGTCTCTAAAAGATAATTGCACAATAGTTGTCACTATCAGACAGCTGAAGAGTTTTGTTCTTTCATAGTTTGGTAGCATTGCTGAAGTTTTCTAGACTAGATACTTCCCATTCAAAATGATTTAGATTCTGTTCAGATAATTTAAGTTCTTGCTATCCTATATTTGCAGTAAAAGACAGCATTGAAAGTGGAAGTTGTTTTCAGAGCAAAAACATTTAGCAATTCTGTGTACACTTTCCACTCAGGAAGAGGACAGAGTTTAACAAGTGAGCTATCTGATCCAAGGTAGAATAAAAGCAGTGTATATCTGTTGAAAACTGATTGCAATACCGTTTTTCGGTTTTAGTTCTCTAATGCTATGAAAGACATTCTTTCTAAACTAAACATTGCATGAAGAAATAACTGGTTATTGTGGTTTAATCTGTCAGGCTGTTAAGCCCTGTTACCCACTGGATGGGGAAGAAAATTGAAAAAGGAAAAAAAAAGAAGAAAAAAATAGACAAGAACTCATGGGTTGAGATAAGGAGTTTCATAATTAGAAAAAGAAGAAGAAAAAAAAAGAAAAAAGGAAAAAGAAAAAAGAAAAAAAAAAAAAAGGAGGAGTGGGTAAGAAATTAAGCGATAAACCGCATAACTGTTCACCTGTTCATCTTCAGCTGACTGATGTTCAGCCAGTCCTTGAACTATTATAGGTTCCCCAGGCAACATATCACAGCTTTTATTGTTTAGCATGGCATCATATAGCATGGGACATCCCTCTGGCCTCTTTGGGTCAGTTGTTCTGGTTCTGTCCCGTCCCACCTCCAACTTCCACGCTGAAAAGTCAATATGAGAAGCTAAAAAATCCTATACTCTGTGTAAGTATTTTTTAACAAGAATTAAAAAATGGTATGGTATCAAGATTATTCTCATCCTAAATAAAATACGCAGCACTGTACCAGCTCCCAGGAAGATAATTAACTCAAGTCCAGCCAAAACCAAGACATATATTTCTCTAGAATTAGGTAGTTTTCAGAGGCTCTACTGACATCTATTCTATGTTTTCTTTATCACAATCTTCCTTTCCTGTTTTTTCTGCTTTAATCCAAGTTCACACACCTTTAACTCTTTATTACTCCTCCTTGTTGGAGGAGTAAGTAGATTCTGCAATCTGCATACCCCCCTTTCTGACAATAATAAATGCAAGTTTTTATTCCCATTCTATCCCATTAGAAACTGACAGGCTTCTGTGATTACTGGGCTAAACAAATGACAGATTCCCTCTATTTTGAGCAGGCACCATATTGCAACAATGATTTGAATTTGGTCTCTCACTGACTTCTGTTAAAATAAAAACAGATAGATTAAGTAGTAACCAACTCCCGTCTTTCTTCTTCACTTGTGGCAGCTATCACTATCCACAAAGTATGAAGGTTCTGTGCATGAACATAAAATTTTTCAAATTCTTATCAAGTTAAATTGAATTTTAGTTTGTTTTATGGTTTTCAAACAATTTCAAGAAGGAAGACTACGTATCTGGAATAAAATATTAAGAAGTAAAATAGCCAGCTGAGGATACAATATAAAGAAAATTGAAAACAGCAGGGAACAAAAACATTGAGTTTTCTGAATATGAACTGTGATAATAACTCTCTCAATTAGAAACTGTTCGTTATTAAAAGCGTGCTATGTTAGGTTAACTATAAAGTTATAAAACATTAGAGAATTTGGACCCTGAATGAAGAAGAGCACAGTGAATATTATCTAATTAATGCCTGTTATAATTCACATAGTTCAAGTTCATCCAGTTTTTGAAAAAAGACTGAATTTTCAAAATGTTAGAGAATCAGAAGACTTTTATCTTAAGGATCAGGAAACCTAATTTTGCATCAATTAAAATTGTGACTAGCATGGATTTGGTCTTTGAGAGGTTACATAGAAAACGTTTTGTTTCTGTTGTTAATGGAAAAGTATTGCTTCTTTCCTCAGCTCCGCAGTTTGTGGTTATGTGCATGACAACTTTTTCCAGTGGAAACAGATTTAATGTAAGTCCCAGGCTACTTGGTCTCCTTCAACAAGAAAAATTCACTTTCTTCCAGACGTTTATGCTATGATGAAAAAAACAACAAAAAAACACACAAAAATGCATTCCCTTACCCACTTTAGTATATTCTAAAGCAGTTTCTATCTAAACTCTTCTCAAATCACACAAAATTGCCCTACAATGTCATGTTTGTCACAGATGTTTCCTATTGAGAAATGAACTGAGGTAAACAGCCCTAAATTAATGCATATGGCCTCTCCAAGTGTAAGTAACTCAAAGATAGAAGATAAAAACTAAAATAGAACTATGCAAAATCCTGCAGAGAAAATAGTCACTTTCACTCTTTTTGACAGGTTTGGTTAAAGATGAGAACACAACACAAAGAGATCCACTGTTGACTGCACCATGTTATTTTATCTTTTGACACAGCTAAGTCAATCATATAATAGCTTAGAATGGAAGAGACCTTAAAGACCATTTAATTTCAAACCACTTGTCATGAGCAGTGCTGGCATCCACCAGATCAAGCCACCCATGGCCCCGGCCAACCTGGTCTTGAATACCTCAAGGGATGAGGCACAATTTCTATGGGCAACATGTTCCAGTGCCTCTCCTCCCTCTGATCAAAGGATTTCCTCCTCATTTCTAATCTAAACCTCCTCTTTTTTAGTTTTAAGCCATTTCTTTTTGTTCTAACGAATGGACAAACCTATACTGAAGCAATGTTTTCATGCTAATGAGAGAAAATAGAAGATGCAAATGTCAAATGGAAGTACCACCAGAAAGCAATATAAGGCTATTTTCACAGAATTAAAGGACTGTTTAGGTTAGAAGGGATCTCTGGAGGTCTCTACTTCCATCCCAGCTCAAGCAGAGACATTAGAATCACATACAGGGAGCTTTTGAAGATCTTCAGGGAGGAGAATCCACAGCCTCTTTGGGCAACTCTTGCTAGCATTCCATCACCCACATATCAAAGATGTACTACTTGATCTTTAGAGGGAGTCTCCTGTACCCATTTTCTGCTCATTGCTTCTTGCACTTTCGCCAGGCAGGACAGAAAAGAGCCTGGTATTATCCTCTTTGAACTCTCTCTTCAGGTATGTATACATTCATAAGCTCCCCATGAGCCTCTGCTTTTCCAGACTGAACAGTCCTAAATTTCTCAGCCTCTCTTGATAAGAGAGTTGCTCTGTTTCCTTAAACATCATTCTTGACCTACATTGGTCTTTTTTCTGTATGCCCATATCTTTCATAGTAGAGTATCCAGAACTGGATGCAGTACTCCAAGTAAAGCCACACCAACAGTGAGTATATCCAACAGATATCTTACAATATTTAGTACAGTGTACACTGCAGTATATACAATACAGCGCAGACATGTACAAAATAATTTCACAGTTCTGGGGCTGGTTAATCACAGTTTGTGTTACTCCTGGACTCCAGTTAGCTCAGTGTGGAATTTTCCTATTAGTCATTACATCTGAGAAGTAGGTAAGTCCCTATCTACCTTTTTGTGGAAGTACCCAGAAGAGTTAATGGTACTGAAGTTACTATATTTGTACTTACCTGTGCAGGAAAAAAACAAAAAAAAAAACAAAAAAAAACAACACTGGGCCATAAAAGCATGATTTTGTACAATTTCAATTGTAGTTGTCCTATATTGCTATCTCCTTTACTTTTCTCCTTGGTAGCTGCAGTTCTCATTACAATAGGAAATAGGGATCTTCCTCAGTAACTGAGGTTTAGTCCAGACTTGTAGCATGATAGTGCTCTGTCATTCTTTGCGGTGGACATTTGAATGTGGTATGCAGCTCAGATAACAGAAGTAGATTTCTGGAAGAAAGGAGAAGTTTTTAATGAAAGGCTTGAGATTACCTGGCAGGAAGTACGCAGAATCATCAAGTGAAAGAGGTGGGTGATCTCATCAGACTATGCACCAAATGCAAACAGGCTTCATATTAGCCTCAGCCAGACTGGAATTACAGGACATAAGAGCTCCTGGAAGCGCTGCAAAGCATTGGTATCATCCATAATAAATATGTTGCAACCACCTGCAATTGCCTTGAGCACAAAACAAGAAAAGGCCTTCCTTTTGGTAAGGAGCAAAGGGCTGGCCTCAGAGACTGTGTTGCCTGTATGAAACAAATAATATGCTGATGTCACTTCTTCTCACCTTAGTTATCCCTCTCTGTCTTTTACACCTGTGTACTCCTGCGTCAAACCCCCATTACTCTGGAACAAGTACACTATGACAATCTTTACATAGACTTATCTGGTACAAATGTGTGAGTGGAAGAAATATGCCATTTATTAGTGGCATTTAATCAGTCTTATGAATAATTAACCGTTTCAGGATTAACTAGTGACTATACACGATATATCTTCATAAAACATACAACATAATGGAGACATTTTAAATGAAAAACAATGTAAGCTATTATTTGGGATATCATGTATGTTATGGAATCATAGAATTCTAGTATGCCGTGTTGTTTTGAAGTTATGTTGTTTTAGTTTTAAGTACACCATTATCTATCAGCATTTAAATACGGTTTATAAATAGTAGGAGTATAAACTCTCTCTGAAAACACCCATTAGGCACATGTAAATCTCAACGTAATGATCCATCAAGCAGCAGGAATACTAACTAGACAGAAAAATGCATCTCCTGCTGACCCCATGAGACTCTTTACAGGGAATATACTTTGAGGACAGAGGCATGCAGAGTGCAAAAGAGCATAGTGGATTGTCTACTTTTTCCTTTTTTGACACTGTCTAGAATAACTTGGGGGTGCTATATTGACAGAAAGCTTCTTTACTGTCATCATCCGCATGCTGCCTTATGCATTGTTATATTCCACTAAGGATTCCAGTGAACTCACTTTTTAAAGGGACAGCTTAACAGATAAAACTAATTTAGTCGGGCTAAGGACTCACCAAGAATACTCACTACCTACTGGTATGATGTATCCTACTACTCAAAAGCACAAGATAATTTGGAGCAGTACAAGGAGCATTCTTCCCAGGTGATTCACCTGACAGTAGAAGACATCTATGGCTATAATCTTCCATAGATTTTTAGAAAAGAAAATATTTAATAAATTTTGTACAGTTAATCATGTCTGTCAGAGTTTTAGAAGATGAGAAACACAGAGTTGATATGATTTTTAAAGTTCTGAAGGCTGTCAGAGGCAACTGTGAGAAAATGACATTTCTATCCATCAATTCTGAACACAAAAATTTAGAGAAACACATCAAAACCAGAGCAAGTAATATAAATTGACATATTTAAAGAAAACACATTTCCACTCACTGCTTTTACAGAATTTATCTGGCAAGCAATGAATCAGATCCATGGGATAGTTGGGGATCAAGATCAGCAAGAAATAATGCTGCCTACAGTGGGCCTGATAAAGAATTAGGAAAGCCCAGATCATATCTTAAATAGAGTGCATAGCCTAATGGGCACAGGGAGTGAATTAGGGTCCTAGGTGAGACTGGCCAGCATAATTAAGGTCCATTACTTCCCTCAAAACTAATGTCTGACAAGTCTAATAAGAAAGCAAGTATTTAAAACAAAATCATGAAATTTTTTCATCTTTAATTTTGTGGAAGCTTAGAAAGAAAATTATTTGCTCTTTAAAGCATTTTCAGAGAGTTTATAACTCAGTGAGGATTTATGTCTGTATATGAACATTAAAAAGTATACAGGCTGAAATAGTATCAATCTTGTTTGAATTTCTGTATACAAATATATTATTTTCATAATGAACCCTGCAAGACACATTAAGAATGAGTGTAAGGGGAGAAGAACAGGTTATTGTTTGAAAACAAAAGTTAATTTCCCTTGTATTTTCCATGCTTATGAAGGTAAATGCAGATATTCAGCAGCAGAATTTGAAATTGAGCCATACGGGAAAAAGAAAATACTACACACACAAACACAAATAACAAAAAAGATTTCCTGCACAGAGAGAATAGCTGTAGAAACAAAAATAATGTAAAAAAAAAAAAAAAAAAAAGAGTTAATGCTCTTTTTTGGAGGCAC
>VXAB01004860.1:1850-50044 GCA_013399175.1 Odontophorus gujanensis
GAATGGCAGCACAGCCTTCAGGCGTGTCAGCCAATCCTCCCAGCTTTGTATCACCAGCAAACTTGCTGAGGGTGGCCGCTATCCCCTCATTAAGGTCATTGATGAAGATGTTGAACAAGACTGGACCCAGTACAGACCCTTGGGGGACACTGCTGGTTACAGGTCTCCAACCAGACTCTGCACTGCCAATGACAACCCTCTGTGCATTGCCAGTCAGCCAGTTCTCAACCCACTTCACTATCCACTCATCTATCCCACACTTCCTTAGCTTTGTTATAAAAATATCATGGGGGACAGTACCAAATGCCTTGCTGAAATCAAGGTAGACTACATTCACCGCCCTCCCCCCATCCACCCAGCCAGTGACAACATCATAGAAGGCCACCAGGTTGGTTGTGCATGACCTCCCCTTGGTGAACCCATGCTGGCTACTCCTGATAACCTCCTTTTCTTCCAATTGTCTGGATTTTCTTCCAATTGTCTGGAGATGGCATCCAGCACAAGCTGTTCCATCACCTTTCCAGGGACAGGTGAGGCTGACTGGCCTGTAATTACCTGGATCTTCCTTCTTGCCCTTTTTGAAGACCGGAGTGACAGTGGCTATTCTCCAGTCTTCAGGCACCTCCCTCATTCTCCAAGACCTCTCAAAGACGATAAAGAGTGGTTCAGCAATCACCTCTGCCAGCTCCCTCAGCACCCATGGATACAGCCCACCGGGTCCTATGAACATCAGCATTGCCTAGGCGCTCACGGACCACCTCTTCCCTGACTAAAGGAAAGTCTCCCATTCCCAAGATTCTCTCACTAACCTCCAGGGTCTGGGATTCCTGAGGGAGAGCTTTTTCACTGAAGACAGAAGCAAAGAAGACATTCATTATCTCCGCCTTCTCAGCATCCCCATAAATAGGAGGCACTAGTTTTAGAGCAACCTATACAATTACTTTAAACCAGCCATAACTTTATAGTCACTGTGAAATGACTCATTACCACATTTCCAAGCTACGAGATGACTCTGATGGGAAAGAATGAAGGCAAGAAATCAAAGAACATCTGTTTCACTTTTGTGCAATTAAGCCCACTTACCATCCCTTTTGGACATAGGCATCCAGATATGCAGCCATGGCTGATGCACTCCAGGTCAAAGTTCTGGCAAGTCTTGGCACACTCCACCCCTTCAGCTCTTGGATTATTTTTGGGACAGATATATGTTACCATGGGTGATCTGCATGTCAAGCTCCTTTTTACTTAAAAAAAAAATATATATATATATATAAGCCTACAGAAATTACTATTAGAACTCAAATATTATTACCACAGTATTTTTCTAAAGGATGTTAGAAAACAAAGCTAGGATATGAACAGAGCATCACTAAAGTTAGGCTAGCACGAAAGCATGAGTTCTAAGAAAAGCAAAATGATCTATGCTACAGTAAATGCCATCCTACCAATATAGACAGACTCAGACTTGCAACTTAAACTTGCAAGTACACCTTATTTTGAAACGTATTTCAGCCTGTAGGCACTGTATACTAGCATCATCACAAAACTTATGTTATGCATCAGCAGCATACTGCATTTAGGCCCACTTCCAAAACAAGCATAACTTAATTGGTGTCTGTTAATAACAGTGTATGTAACACAAACACAATGCTTTAAGAGTTGGAAACTTCAATTTCTGACCAAATTTCCCAATGAACTCTGGGTTACTCTTTCAAGCAATTCTCAGAGGGAGGGAGGGGGAGAGGAAGGGAGGTATATATATGTATATATAAGACTTTATATATATAAAGTCTTAATGCACTATTTCCAGGAAAACAGTGCCTTTGCAGCATTAAAGCATGAGTTTTGTGAGCGGTCAGTACTGATGTACTCTTACAAGGTTTCACCTGAAGGATAGCCAACAAGCAACACTGTTGCTGGTGGGCTATGAAAACATATTACCAGTCAATCATATTTACAATATTTTCCACTAGAAGCTTGGCAGTGAGAATGGCAGTTAATGTAAAGAAGCAAAGGCAATCAAACTCTTGTCTTGTAAGTCATCAACCAAAAATTTTCTCAAAATAACCCAAGTGGGTGCATTTGGTTGCATGCAATGGGAGATGCTATAATTGTGGTTACTCCTACTGGTTGTGCAGGGGTATTCCCAGGCCTCACCAAATCCCCAGTATCTCTGTCCTATCAGAGGCATCCAGTCTCAGATTGCCCTCTCCTATATCCCATATCTCCATCCAGCTATCAATGGACCACAAAGTCCCAAACCAGTGGCGTGATATTTTTCAACACAGTAGATTGCTCTGTAAGGCAATTTGCAGCCTCCAGAACATTTCAAGTTAAAATGCCTGCTGGCTGGAAGGTACAATCAGCATCAAGCTGCAGGCTAACCTTCAAGCGAAAAAAACAAAAAAAAAGTCACATGCACTGGAAACAAGAGCTTGTCAGTCAGAAGAAAGAGGCACAAAGCTGGCTAGTTTTGACATCACATGAAGCTGAAAATGTAACTGGGAGCTTCAGATCACCAAAGAATTTCCTAACTTCTACAATTACAAAAAGATTGCAGTGACTAAACGTGATTTTGAGAGGTGAAGACACAATAAGCCCTGTAGCTCCCATGCAAAAATTCTGTGCTGTAACTAAAAATAAATAAATAAATATTTGCACACATGCACACTTCTTCCCTACCCTGTACTACCCAGAGACCAAAGATGAAAAAAGGAGAAAAAACAGGAAACATTAATTAATGCATACTAACCTCTGGTAGAAGGCCTCTCATCAGCAAAAATATCTGGCAATAAGGCACCAGGAGCTTTACTTCTACTGCAGTGCATGAAACCATCTGCACAATAGCTAAGAAAAACAGTTATATTTAACAAAGTGACATTTGCTGTGGGTTTTTTGTTTTTGTTTGTTTTTTTCTTAACCAGCTCATGCTGCTTTTTCCAGGCAGGCCTACAGGAAACTAGTGAGGGTAACAAAATTATTCCTCTAATTTGGTCTGATCTGCTACTTTCCATCCAATGAGCTTATCAACATTAAAGGACAACCTTCTTTGAGACAGTCAGTGGTATGTTAGCATAGCAAACCAGCCATAATGTAGTCCCTGTTCCACTGAATCTAGTGCATAGTCCTATTCATGCACAGGCATAAAGCTGAGCAAGATAATAGTCACATTTCCTGTGGAGACATGTAAAGGACCACACAGTGCTGCAGCATTTGTTTTCTACAGTAGAATAGAAAAGCAAAGTATCTTAACAATTACATCCCTACTCTCAGTATACCACTACCCAATGTAACAATTAGAAATGCTTCTTAATATTTGTATCTTTGGTAGGTAGTAAGGTTTTAACAGTTAATAAATGTATTGCAGTACACTAAAATGTAATTTTGAAAAAGTACCCAGTCAGTAAATAAATTCCATATCAAACCATCAGGACATGCTTACAGAACAAGGCTCAATATGCTGATTTTTTTGACTGAGATATCACTTGAATGATATGGAGAGATGCAACAGCAAGATTTATTCAGTTTATTTCAGTTGGAGGCAAAAATTTGCTGTCTTTTAAGCCACTTTCAGAGAAGGTAATCAAACTGAAGAACTAAACCTCTTAGTCAGACCATCCAAAAACTTCTGAGTCACAGCATGCAGCAATAAATCCTGTACTTACCACAAGGTGTAATGATCTGAAAAGATATCCTCTGGCTGGAAGATTTCACCATCATAGTAACAAGAGCACTGGGACTTTGGTACACACTCCTCACTCTCATCTAAGTAGTGCCCAGGTGGGCAGTAGCAGCCTTCCATGCAGAATTCATCACAGTTCTCATCTGGGTAGGACAGAGATCGGCATGTCTGGTTGCACAATGTCCCACACTGCAGGTATATCTGGCCTTCAGGACAGTTCATTGCTGTTGAAAGATGTGTACATCATGAAGACCAGCACTTGAACTAAAGGAAAAATATAACTAATTATAATAGCAGAAATATAAGTTAATTGAGGTTGAAGCTAATAAATCAAATAAATAAGAGTTTCTGAAAACCGAGGTTATTACTCTGATCCACCAGGGAGCAAAAAAAAACAAACAAACAAACAAAAAGTCTCATGACTTCCAGTCATTTTTATCTTTACCACTGACCAGAAAACAGAACAGCAAGTTTTCTGAAAGCTGTAGTACATGTAGTGGGATTGCCTGGTCACAGCCTGAACCAGTGAATGAGCATCGGAGTGACCCGAGCGGAGGAGCCCAGTTCCACCCGTCCGCGCGCTCTCTCCCTCTCGGTGGTGCTTCCGACGGTGCTTCCGGGAGCACAGATACGCTCAGAGCCTGCGCGGGTTACCCCCCCTTCCCTCGCTCCCTTCCTTCCGGCGCGCCTGTGTTCGACCCAGAGGCAGCTGCATTCCTTAGCCTGGACGGTCACCGGGAGGGGTGAGTTCATTCCACTTATCTCTAATATCTCTTTCTGTAGCGCCTCTACCTCAAATAAAGGCTCTGTCACCGCCTTTGCTTGCTTTACAAGTACACCTCTTCTGAGACTCCCAGTGCTCTACATGATGTGGAAAACATCGTGATAACAAAACTCATAAAACCACAACATCTAATTTCAATTTTCCTTGAAGTGAAGCCTACTGCATTGCTTTATATAAATGAGCAAAACCTTACAAAGGGCAGTTGGGAATAAATTTCTGGACTTGACTGCAAGCCCTGCAATGTAATACAAACACAAAATTTCCTCCAGAATGAAAAACAGTCTTTGTTCAATTTCTGTTACTATGTGCACATTCACACTTCTTTCTTTTTGGTACAGTCAAGGACAACTTGGTCAAAATAATTAGAATGTACGTCTCTGCCTTTGTGCTGCTACAACAGTCTAAAGCCTCACAGCCTAGAAGCTGTCAGACATATTTCCACAAACATCCATGAATAATAAAGCCACTTAGAATACAAGGTTTTCCTCCATTACCACGAGTTTATGATGATTAATTAATTTATTTGGAGACCTAGTCATGGCCTTCAAAACCATATTGGCTTATTTGTGTATGAAAGATTGACTCAGTTTTACAACACTAATTTTGAGAAGCTCCTCTGCATACAATAGTATCAGCACTAGGTGGCAGCGATGACAATACATTTCAGAAGATGAGAACAAGTTAATATTACCATGGGATTTTCACAGGCCTCCTATTAACCAGAATTTACAAAGCCTGTTTTGCTTGTAGCAGTCTTCCAAAATAAATGTTCAGGGTCACAAGGTGATGAAATAATGTTCAGTGGAATGAGGAAAACAGCTGCGAACAAATGCTAGTACATTTGTATTGTGCTAAAACCAAGATCAGAAGTTACACAGAAAGCTTCCTCTTCCTCTTGCCATCCCAGCAGAATGATTAAATAATCTCTGCACACTAATCCATGAGCATGGATTCCTGGAAACTGCAACAGTAATGGCAATAAAAGAAAAATCATAGCAAGCATACAACCTTGCAGTCTTACACAGCTGCTAGCAGAGCTGAACTAACACTGAAGAACACAAAGCAAAACTAGCATGCTAACAAACATCTAATGCTTACCTTCATGAAAATTTTTCAAAAGTGAAGAACTACTTCTACTTACTGAAGAGGCGTGGTCACACCAGCATTCCCCAAACTTTTGTTGAGGCACCTGAAGACCCATGAGAATGTAAGCCCCTAACTTGAAGATCCAACCGAGGGTTTTTTTTCAGAGCAGACATATCTTGGGTTAGGGACTTGTGCCAAAACTATACAGCTTTCCTTTCACAACACAAAACTTCATAGTGGATCTGTGCACACCAATGCCTGCTAAGCAGTGTTGTGTAGAATCAAGGCTATTCACAGTCCAAAGTGCTGAGAGGGTGCAGAATTAGGACAGCTTAAACTGGTCAAAGGGATATTCCATACCATATAATGTCAAGTAGAAGGAGTTTGAAAGTAGTGGGAGTTCATCTCACTCTCTTCTGCTGCTTGAGGGGAGTGAGCTATTGATTGGGCATCACTTGTTATGTATATATATAGATATAGTGTCATAGCTATATTTTTCCTTTATCTTAGTGAATAGTTTTACCTCAACCAACAAGGAGATAGAAGGGGTGTAAACAAACAACTGTGTGTGGCTGGGCTCCCTACCAGATTAAATCACAACAGTCAAATAGTTGACAACAATCAGATAATTATAGATGGGTTTCCAACCCAGGGCAAACAAGACTGACAGTTTCTTGGGTAGTACAAGGTGATAATGCAGTCACACCTGGAACAGTGTCAACAGTTTGCGGGCTGGTTTGACTTGGTACCATGACAATAGAAGCAGAGGACCCATGGTCCCACACCCTGGGGAAGAGAAGGGGAAAAGGGAAAAAGGAAAGAGGGAGATGGGCCTAGGAACAAAAGCAGCAACGATCTGAGGAGGAAAGCTAATTTACTAAATAAGATATCAGAAAGCAAAATAACACAGTATAATACAATATAATTGGAATTGAGACTAATGAATCAAATAAAATGAGCAAGAGAGTGTCTGATAAACCGAAGGCCTTACACTAATGCTGAAGGTGGACGGCTGCAACAAACACCCACTTGCTGAGCTCAATCCCGAAAGGAAGCGGGATGGTCCCATGACTGCAGACAGTTTTTATCTTTCCCTCTGAGCGGAAACATGTAAAAATGCAAAGCATCGCACCGTCCTCTGGGGAATGTAGTTGTTCTTCTCTTCTGAGACAGGCATATCAGTGACTATCGATGATCCACAGAGCCAGAGCATTAAATCTTCAACTCCCAACACACTACATGATGTTATGATGTGGAATATCACCAACATAACAAAAATCATAAAACCATGACAAACAGAGACTCTGGACACCCTAGCAGATTAACAGTTTTTTCACCAGCACCAGTCAGCACACTGAGCTTCATCAGGATGCATGCATCATCAGATGCTACTAGATCTGGTCCTGATGAGTTCAATACACATCCTTTCACAGAATCCATGCAAAGACAACAAGCAACCAGCCTGCCTCTGCTACATTAGGGAAAACGGTAGTCTGATCAAGACCTTAAAATCTGGTGAAAGATCTAGGGATCTTTTGCCACCAAACACTACACACATCTATGCATACACACAGATGAGACGTGCACATGCATCAGAGACACAGATCTTGAGATTATGGCCTAAATGTTCCTTTCACACATCACAAAGGGACTGGTTCTATTGCTTATTCACAGAAGACTGAAGAGGCAGGAGCCAGATGCTCTCTTGGTAAGCCAGCTCTGTCCAGCCATTTCCCATGAAACAGAATCTCAGTTTACCAGCACAGGAACAGAGCTGGTGTTCTATTCACCGGGCCATTAACACAAATTACACAAATCTGTACATTCACATCTTGAGCCCATAAACAGAGGAACTGTTCTCCTTCATATGACAGATGATGTCTGGGGCATCAGGATTATCTAATGCGGTCTGATGGATCTGTAATTGGGGAAATTATCACTTGATGAGAACATAAAGCACTCTGTAATGCACAGAGAGAAGGAAGCACCACTGCACTACTAAAGATTAATTGTGAAAATCCACTTGTTCAATCACAGAAAGAACAACATTGCATTACTGCTGCAACTTCTTTCAGTCTTCATATCTGCAAATTTGTAGAACATTGATTTCAGCAGTTCTACTAGCTGAACATTTACCTAATTAGGTAAATTATTATGACTTCACTGAAGCACATAAATCTGTTTTGTTCTCACTTGCAATAAAGGCTATCCAAGCCTGAAGAAGCTGTAGCCACTGACCCTATAGGTACAGATCCTATCAAGGGAAACACCAGTGAACTCTTTATCTCTCTCCTAATTTCTACACACTCTGTTTACAAATGTTTTTCCTCACTCTCCTTTCAGGAAGAAGTAATGGAACAGAACTTGAAAACTGGCAAGCCTACATGCTTTTAACAAAAAGTCTCATTTGCTTTCATTCCTTAAAAGAAAGTTTACTTTGGAAAATGAAAAAAAAAATCATTTCACAAAGGAACAGGGAAAAGCGTGTCCATGTCCAACAAAATGCCATTTCAGTGGATTTTTGCCTACAATACAGACCAAACAGTAAGAGATAAAAAGTACACATTTTTATCTGTTCCAGCTTGTTAGTAAGTTTCACAACTAATCTTGCACTGAACTGATCATGAAACCATGGAATGGCTTGTGCAGGGAAGGATCTTAAAGGCTATTTAATTCCAACCCATTTAATCTGGCCTTTAATACCTCCAGGGATGGAGCATCCACAACTTCTCTGGGCAACCTGTTCCAGTGCCTCACTACCTTTTAAGTAAATTATTTCCCCCTCGCATTTATCCAAGTTTTTCCTCTTTTGGTTTAAAACCATTCCCCTTTTGTCTTGATATTATCAGATAGCGTAAAAAGTAGCTTCTCTCCTGTTTATAAGCTGCCTCTGATTACTAGAACATTCTCTTCTCCAAGAGAAACAAGACCAGCTCCGTCCATCTTTCTTCAAAGGAAAAGTGCTTCAGCCTTCTGATTATCTTCATGGCCCACCTCTAAGCTCACTTCAACATTTCCACACCTTTCTTGTGCTGGGGCTTCAGACCTGGATACAGTACTCCAGACAGGGCCTCGCAATGGCAGAGGGAGATGATCACCTCCCCTCATCTGCTGACCGCCCCTCTTTTGAGGCAGCCCAGTATATAGTTGAACTTCTGGGCTGCAAGTGAACAGTACTGAGTCATGTCAAGCTTTTTGTCCACCAGAACTTCCAAGTATATTTCCACAAGGGTGCTCTCAAGGAGTTCTTCTCCCAGTCTGTGATATGTGTACAGATTGCACTGACCCAAGTGAAACATCTTGCACTTGGCCTTTTTGAATCTCATCAAGTTCACATGGACCCATTTCTCAAGCTTCTCCAGGTCACTATGGAGAGGTGCCAGGTCACTATGGCATCCCTTCCTTCTGTTCTATCAACTACAGCACTTAGCTTAGTCTCAACAGAAAGCTAGCAAATTCACTCAATCCCACTGAGTAAGACCATCAGTAAAGAGGTTGAAGAGCACCAGTCTCAAAACAAACCCCTGAGGGACAGCACTCACCACAGATCTTCACATGGACATAGAGCTGTTCATGACAGCACTCCAGCTGCAACCATTCAAACAACTCCTTAACCACTGAATAACCACCCTTCAAATTTCTATCTTTCCACTTTAGAGATAAGAACGTTGCATAGGACCATACCAAAGGTCCTACAGAACTCCAAGTAAACAACATCAGTGGACAAAGGAAGGGCAACTAAAGCCATCGCTCCATGACAGAAGGCCACCAGGTCAGTCAAGTTTGATCTGCCTTTGGTGAAGTCACACTAGCTGTCACAGAACACCTCCTCATCTAACATGTGCCTTAACATAGCTTCCAGGAAGATTTGTTCCATGATCTTCCTTGGCACAGAGATAAGGCTCACTGGCTTGTAGTTCCCCAGGTTTTCCACTCTCCTTTTCTTAAATATGAAAGTGATGTTTTCCTTTTTCCAGTCACTTGGGACTTCACCTTACCGCCATGGTTTACTGATTTTTATCTATGCAAAAACATCCTATTGTCCCATTTCCCCAATTCTGAATTTTGTTTTACATTCTCCCAGCATCTCATCTTACAGGTTGTTAGCCTTTGAACCAGGGTTGCTGCAAATGAACCTCAGCGGAATTTAAAATTCAGTTCTTTCTGACTCTCATAGGAATTTAACTCCTACACTAAGTATCATAACACAACAAAGGAGAGCTTTGACTAAGTAGTGATATTCACAGACTGTTAATCAAGGCTCAGGCTGTCATCTTGAAGCAGCTTCCAAATCAGACCAGAATTTACGAGTATGGTCAGCAAAACGATATTCACCAAGAAACTGCTGTGAATCATGTCCATGAAAATAAGATCTCAGGCTACTGCACAGGCAGCATGATAATCTGTCTCCTAGGTGATTCTTCAAACACTGGGACAGTGGTTGCAAAATGTCTGTTCATGAAACATTCAAAATGCGTCTGAGGCTTTGTGCAATCTGCTATAAGCCTGCCCTGTTGTAAGCAGGAGGCTGTAGATATCCCATCTGATTAAAAAAGAAAATCTTCAACATTACAGTTATGTTCTATTTACCCTTCAATATTGATAAGAAATTCTTTTGAGAAAAGGAAAACAAGTAAATTCCAGGAGTATTTAACTTACGGCAGAAATCAGGTGCTCTCCACTGGACCAGAACATTCTTCCTAGCACAGGCTGTTGCATAATTAGTAATAGAGGAGCACAAACAATCCTTGCCATTGGAGCAAGAGCAAACATCAAAGTGGCAGTTCTTCATATAGGGAGTGGGATTGATTTCATGGTGACAGCGTTCAAAAACAGAAGATAGCAAAACTGAACAGGATTTCTCAGCATATTTTGCTAAATAGAAAAGAGAAAAATGATATGAGAGCACCAAATCAATCATTGGCTTTCAAGAAAAAAGAAAAAAAAGAGCCACAGTAACTTTTTTTGGCTCCCATGGGGGAAAAAAGCAACAAAAAGCAGAAGAATAGAAAAAGATCAAGTAGGCAATAGTTACCTTGTAGCTCACTGATCATGAGTTCCACTAAAAGAATAATTAGTGAAACAAAACAAGGAAAACCAATACTTTTATATTCTGTTATGACTATTGGTGGCACTGCTGTTCCTTTTACATGGCCCCTGCCCTATGCTGGTTTTCATATTTGCAAAATTAAACACTCTAGGCTACACTCATCAAAAAACATACATTTCCCCAAAGAAACCTGCATCAAATAGTATTTATGTTTTTTCCTTCCCCCCCCCCCCCCCAAGTTGGATGCAAGTTGCCTTCCAAAAGGCAGGAACTCCTTCTCTCCTCTGCATGATGCCTGGTGCTGAGGCAGCTCTCATTGCAGAGCGAGCACTCCATCAGCATCCAGACACCTNTGGAATGTCACAGGTTGCTGAAGAACACCACGTGTTAATTTTGGAGGGAATTCAATACCTAAATGAGGATTGAGATTGCAGGGATCATTGTCTTGTTTTAACAAGTCTTGGCAGTCTGCACTGAGCTTCCAGGAATTTCCAAAATCCTCCAAAAGAGCTTCCACCAAGCCAGAAGGAGTAAGAAAATCATCCCCTTGGTCACCGTTGTAATTTCCACACAGGCCACACATTCTTTCAGTATACACTAGAGATACCTAAGGAACAACAATGTTAGCCCAGACATCCTCCAGAATAGGTAACCAGTATACAGCAAGATTTTCTAAGGAATGAAATGAGTGCAATTAACTATGGAAACTTTAGAATACATCACAAATTACTACAAGCACACATCCATTTTACAACATTTTTGTGATCAGTTAGAAAATATAATTATTAATAGCTAAAGAATAACTTCTGAATGCAAAGCAATAAATTCAGATGATGACTGTGGGTGACTGCAGAACCCTAGCTGTAAAAGAGTCTCAGACTCAGACAGGCTTGTTGTTATGCTCCTCCACACAGAGTATATGCAGGTCTGTCAAGGCACCCTGGCAATACTGCACCAGCAGATCAGTACACCAGGAAGTAACACCACAGGCAGACCGCACCTCTGAGGCTAAAAACAGACCCTCAAAGAAATTGTCTGTAATCCCCAAGACCCTACCAATCTAAAGACAAACAGACCCATGTAGGAGCTAGAGGATGTTGGATGGCTTAGCCAGAGAAGGGTATCATTAAATTAGTTTGTTGTTTATGTCTTTGGCAGATACAAAGACAACCAGAGGTCACTATGTAACCCGACCTCCAGCATAACTCAACCAAGACTTTAAGTTGTGAAACCCCATACCACGACATAATGCAGCTCAAACAAACAAAACATTCTGGCAATTCTAAAAGCCATTTTAAAAGACTGAGGCATGTGTGTTGGCTTATTGGCTATCAGGAGAACATTCCATAATAAACAACCTTCTTTCCCTCCCTCACAGGCTGTTCTGCATTATAATTTATTCTACAGCTAACAGCAGACCAAAATACATATATGTATATAAAGTGTGTTACTTGAAGCTTTTTGTCCTTGCAGCTAGACAGCTTCCCTTAAAGTTCACTTATTTTAAACCTGGCTTGGCCATTTCCATACTACTGCTGTCTGCAGCACAGACAAATCCTAGTTAATCAAGACTGACTTCAAATATTCCTCTAATAATAAGAAGGGGCATGCAACATATATTGAATGAGTTAAATGATCTTCCCTGGAAGTTACCAATAACTGCATCCCTGGAGTCATATTCTTCACTTGTTATAAGTCTTATGAATCTATTGCTGTAATCAGGACAGTTAAATTTAATGAAAACAAAACAAAAAAAAAGTTGTAAGTGTATCTGCTGAACAAAACACGAAAGTATTCCTTATTAATAATAGCTGTCATTGCACAAAAAGGAGAGGAAAAAATAGTCTGCTGTGGGATGAAAATGTTTTCTGGAACACAAAAGGAGCTGTATATTACTCTAGGAGTATCAAGAGAATGGTATTTCTAACATGCAATGAAAATTCTAACATGCGATGAAAAGCAATTTCTCATTGTACAAAGAAAATCTCTGTATGTTTGAGTGGGTTGAGATAGATGAGGGAAGGCAGAAATAAAGGAAATTAAATGAAAGAGTACCTTCACCAACAGTTTACCATGGCCATCCCAGTCAATCTGCAAATCTTCCCCATAGGTAAGGCGAACTGAAGTCCTCACCATGCGCTGGATCCGAAGGGCACCTCAAGGCAACCACAAAGTATCATTTAAGCCCAGATGCAGCATTTCAATCCACAGGACTGCTGAGGTCCTCTGAATCAGACAGAGTAGCTGCCAGAGGGAAGGAACACATAGCCTGCCAAAGCAAGAAGCACCCCATTTTTACTTCCCAAGCTTTGTGCCTGCTCAGCAATTCACAAATGTGTGAATTTGTCCATAACACCTGCTCAGAAGCCCTAGAATGGTACATATGCACATTCTGAAAAAAAAAAAAGGATTGTGACATTTTGACATGTGATTTCAAGCTTCTGTATTAAAAATAAAGACAACAATTTAAAACATAAACAAATAGCAGTTTTCAACAGAACATCTCCCAAGTCCAAACCAACTTAATTCTCCTAATTTTAAAACTGCTGACCCCAAGATGCGTCAGCTTCATGGAAAGAAGCTGGAACAACAGAACTTCGAATTACACAGAAATGCAGTGGCTGCAAATGATAATCTGATGTGGAAAACACTTTCTTGATCAAACTACAGCTAGAAAGGCTAACAGTGGGGACCCTTTCAGTGGCTGGTCAGTTACCCCCTTGTACACACACACCTTGTAGCAAAGGGATCTGAATGTCTTGTCCATTCAGTGAAATTCCTCCTCCATGTTTCATTTTTATGAGGCTGTTGTCCATATCTTGGATTCGGACAGAAGCAGAGCGAGTACACACAGCATCGGGATCATCTGCACACTACAGTAAGGCAAAAATTTCATTCATGGCTCCACCCTGGGCCCACAGAAGAACATAATTCGGGAGGCATTAAGCATCCTGATGGTTTTATTGATAGAGGCTGCCTCCTATAAACATCAGGCTGGCAGCCTTTCTTCATTATGCTGTTAACCACAGATGGGAGACCTCTCTGCAGCTCCTGTCCTACCTAGCAAGTACGCTGCAGTGGCTTCTATTGCTAGAATGCCAGGGCTAAAGTTGCTGTAGGGAAAGGGATGGGAGGCACTTCCCCGGAGAACGCATCATACCACAGGAGAGCTCAGCAACTTACTCTACCTAGACTGTCAAGAGTATTTCTTTTACTGGTTGTGGGTTATGCAGATGAGGAGGCCCCAGTTTTCCTCCTTGGCTTCAAAAGCAGTTTCAGTGAAACCTGTTCTGCAAGTTTGACTCAGCTACATTATCAGAGATCTCTGCACATACATCCATCACATCCCCATTCCACTGCAACCCCACTTCTGCTCATGCCTCCCACATCCATCATCTTCTCCTGAATGGCGGGTCAATACTCTCCTCACATAAATTCTCTGACTCAGCCGCACGCCTCCCTGCCCACAGATTCTCTAGTCTGTCCCTTTTGCCAATTCAAGACATTCTCCAGCTTGAAGGCTAGTTCATCTCATCCCACACATCTTACAGGCAGGCTTCATCTTTCTGTGACAGGCTGTAAAGGTCTCTTTCCCTCCCTGTCCTAGTAAGGGTGCCCTTCCTGCTTCACTCCAGTCACCTCCTGTCACTGATCTTCAGCTGTCTTGCTTTCTCCCTTCCCTCCAGAGAGACGCTTTAGAAAGTCAGCAGGTGTCAACAGACCACTAAACAACATAAATGACCCAGCAATACGACCAAATGAAAAGCAACCCGCTTAACTATTCAACCAAGGCACCCTACTCAGGGTCTGCGGAAATCTGTTTTCCATAGGCACTTGTGAGCAGCAGCCTCCAGGGTGCTCAGTAAGGGGCACAGCCTCTCCTGCTTGTGCTTTCTTAGCTGTAAGAGGAAGCTGATCCTCTAAATTGCATTAGAAATTTGAATCTCCTGGTAGGCTTCTGGGAATGGCAGTGAGAAAAGGCAGTGTTTATTAGCCAAGAAGAAAGACAGCATCTGTTATTTAAACTAATTATTTCATAGGAAAATTAATTGTAGGAGTACGATAGGAATTGCATATGTACAGGACAACCCTTCCGGCTCTCACAAGAGAGTGTGTACACAGGCATAAGCCAAAGCTGTTGTTACCTGGACTGTCTCGATGATAACAGAAAATGAGTTTTCCACGCAGTCTTTGGCAAATAAGTACTGGCAAATCCCACTGAAGGTGAAGTACTTGTTGTCAAAGCTTTTGAAATGAGATTGGCCAGTGATGGAGCACTCCCCTAAAAAAAATGCAAGAGCAGTTAATGACCCCAGTGCTGGCTGTAAGCCTCATCCTGCTCACTATGTCACAGAAGGGGAACAGGAGCTGAGTGGCTGCACAAAACTTATGTCCCCTGCAGGCCAAAGAGTATGGACAAGATGCTTATCTCCCTTTTTATTCCTGTAAGTCATTACTAGTAGCAACAATGGCACCAACAAAAGCAGGGAAATATGGCATCCATCACACTCAAGAACTGAAATCCTGTCTATGAAAAAGCCTGTATAGCGCTTCAAAGTGTAGCTTATAATGATATCAGAGGACAGCCTAGCTCCCTGTTCTGAAATGAATTTGATTCTTCTGTAGCATACATCAGTATGGCCCTGGGAATTCACAGTTTCTCAAGGTTTCTGCCAGCTAGGTCATATACAAATTACACCAGTTTAAGTAAACTAGTTTATTGAACTAACAGCTTTAATCTAATTGAAATTTCTCTTAAAATATTTTAGTTTGAACCCAACTAACTGGTGCTGATAGCGCTCACTTTTGTGTAGCACACAAATTTCCTTCTCTATAAGATGGGCAAGTAGACGCAGAGTGGAAGTGCTAATGCCTAAGGTGGCTATACCCCATTGTGATTCTCCAGCATTGCTGTGCACTGGACCACATGCCCCTGTAAACTGATTCATGGGCTTGCAATATCTTGAACCAACATATTTCAAAAACACTTAGTCCAGTGCAACATATCTGCACCCAAAGACTGGGCCAGCAGAGTTCAGGATCTAAGTTTGCTGCGACACTTTGTGGACTATCACTACAGCCCTGCATGTCTCACAGATGTGCCTCATTCTTAGTACATTTTACACAATTGTGTCCTTACAAACTGGGACCCTCTGTTATCCTGCTGGTGTTTTTGGAGCACTGTAGTATAGTTTTAGGAAGGTAATCGTCTGAAAGCCTTCTTCAGAATGGCCTACTTAATCACAGCCCCCAAAAAAGTGTTGATTCCTCTGCTGGCCTGCCTTAAAAACCAATAACTTATTCAAACATAACATTATTCTAATATTAATGGAAAACATCAGAAAAAAGAACTGGAAGACAACTGCAGTTGGAGGCCTTCTGGGGCAAAATTAATGGTTCAGAGTAAAGATCTGCATAATTTTAATTAACTAGTAGAAAGCTAAAAAGAAATCCATATTTAAAATATCTACAACTAAAGTACTTACTGAATAATGCAGAAGTTTGATGTTCCCACACTCCTACTTCAAAAATAAGCTATTTAAACATTTCAGCACCTTAACATATTTCTAGGAGTTGAGGCTTTCTGTTTCCAAGACAGTAGTATTTAGGTACCACTACTGGGATGTAGTATCCTGATATGCCAGTCTCCGCAAACACATAGGAAGGCGTCTACTTCAAAGAGTTTGCAAACAGATTATTTCATATGAGTATTACACAGAGATATTCCCACAGCAGGCAAGGTGGGAAGAAGTTCAGGTGCTGAGCTGTACTGGCAATCTGCTGACAAAGGACAGAGAAAGCCCAGCAATGTTCCTCTACCTGAAAGCTAGTCCTCTGATGATACAGATTCTTAAAAATATAATCAAGAACCAATTTTTTCAACAAACAGGAATATTCATTGCTGTATCTGCAGTATATCTGTTTTGTTTGACAAGGAGAACTGAAATACAATCCCATCTGGCTTGCATTGGAACAAGCAGGTATGGGCAAAGACAAAGTCACCCTTAATGTGGAAAAAATGTAATCAGGATGTAAGCGGGAGAAACGTGGATAGCATTTATTCACTTGTCAAAACCTAAAAACATTACGACCAACATACCTGGGCATTCCCCATTGCTGCAGATCCAGATGCCACTTCGACAAATGCTATGAAACACAGTTATCAGTTATACAATGTTATGCAATCTTTTTTTCCCCCCACAAATAATTGAAACACAGGCCCCAGTTTTATGGAAATTAGACCGGTCTCCAACATTCGTTCCCTCTGCCATAATCTTGTTTCTTAACAGAATATATTTATTTCCCTGATCTCAACTACCATCATTTGACAGCAACAGTTGATATTAAGAATTGGAATGTTTACAAAACTTCAGTAGCTTAACTTATTTCCCCCATAGTTCTACATTTAATAGAATTTTCATATTCTACTGATGTAGAATGAGTTTTAAAACCAATCTCAGTATATGTCTACTGATGTGAAGGAATCATGGAGGGAAAAAGAATTTCCAGGGGTCAAAGTATATCTACAACACCCAGCTCAGCGTGAAACACCACAGCTAGATCAAGGTAGCTCAGGACCCCTTTGAATTTAGAAATCTCTAGAAAGAGGTCCCATGGACCTTCTGGGCAGCTGTTCCAGTGCTGTACCATCTCAGAGGATAAGTTTTTTCTTGTATCTAAATGGAACACTCCTTATCACAACTTCGTGTCCTTGCTTCTCTGCTATTTGCCTGTCTTCCCTTCCACTCTCCTTTATGAATTGAATGATTCATCCGTTGGCCTTTAAACAAATCTAGTTCTCCCCAGTCACTCCCTCTAGTTATCTATCATTCTCCCTCTTGCAGTGGGGTCAAGCACCAGGCATAGACTCCCAAGTTCAACACTGAAGGCAAGATGTCCTATCTTTCACCAGATGGCTTGACTTCTGCAAAGGAAGACCTTTATCACTCTGACTGCACACTGTTTTCTTAAATTTCCCTTATTCAGTTGCCCTTTTTGTGCAAGCTGCGAGAACATCTTCCCATTCTAAAGTCTTTCAGTGGTGAGTTCAGTGCCACACCCCAGAGGAGCTACTAGTAATCAGCAACAGGTGCTCACAGGCACTGAGACTGCTGTCATTCTTGGGTCTCTGAGATATCAGGCATGTCAGCCCCAGAATCTCCAAAAAAGTGAGCTTCAATAGATGCTACTCTTTTTATTCTTTCAATTATTCCAGCTCTTGAAAAGCAGTTGTGGGGAGTCAGTTTACTTAGGATGGTGAACGCAGAGCTGATGGGACAACAGCTTTATCAGTTTTGAATAACAGGAAACATTTTCTAACAGTACAATCTATTACGCAGCATTAACCTCTCAAGAATACTACAGGTGAACAACGTGGCCAAGCTCAAAGCTTGAGACAGCTCATATTCTGTGACACATGGTGCCAATAATGAAAAACTGCACATAGACAGTTTTTCTTTATATGGTGGCCTTAACTGAATTCTTTAGTCTAACTGTAAATATCTGAGCACAGTGTTGTCTGAACTCCATTCACAAACATATTAACGCTTACACATATCAGATCAGGAATGCATTACTCATTTCCCTTCCTTTAGGCAGCTAGCCTTTCCCAAGGCTTTCCACAAGTGAAAGAAAAATCATGAGCTATGCAGCTGAGAAAACCCAGCTTTGCAAGTGGTTTCAAGGACATGCCTGAGCTACCACCTCTTTGAAAGAAACTGAGTTTAGAGGTTAAATAAATGTAGGAAGTCAAAAACAAAGACACCACCATTGACACCAACTAGACAGGGGAACCTATCTTATCCACAGGAAACAGTTCTGTACTACTTGAAGAAATGTGACCCTCACATTGTTGTATCAGAACACATATCCCCTTTAAAAGCAGGGCCGATTTTGTATTTGTCGACAGCTCACTTCTTAGAAGGGGATGGCATTTTCAGTAAGAAACCAGACTCTATGCCAATGAAAATAAATACTGGGGTGGGGGGGAGGGGGAAAATCATCATCATACATAGAGATCCCAATCATCTAAAACAGTTACCAGAAGTGTTTCCAGTATGCTAGAGCAATAGCAACCACACCAGAACAACAGAGAATTTACCATGAGTTACAGTCCTGAAAGATGGTAAAGCCAGGAGGATAATGTCTTCCAGAGTGGATGCAAGAACAGTCAGAGCTTTCAACACAACGCTCACCATCAAGAAGCTTCCCCTCTGGATGCATCAGCACATGCACACAAGACATACAAAGACACAAACAAACATGATTAGATTTTTGAGATCTTCATATATTTTGGCAAGACTTCAGAAATATTATCACCTGTAATTAGTCATAGACAGCAATTAAAGAGAATGCGGCTTATCAAAATGCTTCATGGGGTCTGACATCTACTTTCTTTACTGTGTTGCCTCTCCTACATACATGCTGAATGGTACATTTCTAGTGCTTCCAGAGAAGCTCTTTGTTCAGCCAGTCCATGAGTTCAAAACAAATACTGGTATACACAGGATTCAATCATGGGGTGTATGGTTAGGTACAATCTGAACTAATCTAGGAGCCTGTTTGAAAAAAATGTGTTCTGGATTATATACATACACAGATCAAGTACAAAGGATAAGCCCTAGAGCTAACAGACCTGACTGTAAGCAAAGAGTGTCCAGACAGGTTTTGTATTTCTTGTGAAAGGACAGAAGAGAAAAACAAGATAGGAAACGAAGGAGCAAAGTTGAAGAGCAACAACAAAAATCTATTAGAGAAATAAGCAACAGAAGTCTTTACAAGCAGTGTGCTTTTAGCTGTCTAGAAAAAGAAATACTGGGAAGGTACCGTTTTCACAAAACTAGGTCTGAGATAAACATACATTATGATGTAGAGATGTGGTTTCTCTTCTCAACTACAAGGAACAAGGAAGAAACAAGGAAGTGAGAGAGCTAAGTTTCCAACTTGAATCCAGTTTCTAAAAGTTTCCACATTACACAGCTGTAATTATATATTCTGTATATCTTACAAAGATCATTGGAGTCACAGGGTCTCCAATAATATTCAGTAAGTCTTATCTAGGATGACACCATAAGTTAGCAGTAGAAGAAAGGATAAGTTTCCTCTCCTCAGATCCCCATGTTCATAGGTAGCCGATATTCCTCTGTTTTAGGAACAGCTACTGTTTAAAAAATAAATAAATAAATAAATAAAAATATATACAACATTTTGACTGCTAGAAACTCCTCTCCCTCTTCTTTAAGAGAATCATTCCAAATGCCTGTAGAGACTTCGGCCCTTTTCTCTGAAGTCATCACTGACAGCAACACACAGGTAGTCACTCTTCTCACATTCTTGTGATAACATTGCCTGAAAGAATCTTTGCTGAGTTACCTTCAGTGAGATATTCAAACAACATCGGAGTATTAAACGGCAGCACAGCACTCCAGACCATAGAAAAAGACAGAACACCTATTGTTTTATTTTTTCTTCCAGAAAAAATAATTCAATTTACTGCTATTAAGTAATTATATGTTGCATTTGAGGGAAAGAAAAATAATGAGAGACACATATTGAATAGATTATTTTTATTCTTGAAGGATGAAAGGGAAGGTAAGAAGATATAATCCTCATCCTAAAACCTAAAATTCTCTGTTCATCTGGGAGATCTTCCTTTCCATTAAACTCAAAATCTTTTCCCTGTAGACCACACATATAACAGTAGAAGTACTGAACCACCAATTCTTCCAGTAATTTATTTCTCATGCAGTACCCTTTCTGTTGAGCACCTGTATCTCTGTTCCTCAGTTTCTGTCCTCTTACACCTTTTAAGTGCTGGACTGATCATAGTAGCTACAAAACAGAAAATAGCCAGAGACCTTACACAGCTGGTAGAATCACAGCTGCTCACCAAGAATGAAAGGCAATCTTGAAGGATTAATTGTGACATTATAATTAGGTCTAGAAAAATGGCCCTTTCATGGAGTATATAAGCAGTACAGAAATAGGTTTATTCTAGGTTGGTTCCAGAAAAGTGTTTCTGTTTTCAGGAATATTTAAGAGAAGACACAGCTTTCTTCTAACAAAGTACGTAGTAGTACTGCCAAATATTTATCTTTAAACAAATTACCAGGGCAGCTGCAGCCATCAACACATTGTCCATGACATGCTTCATTGATATTCAGACTCTGGCAGGTTTTAGCACAAGGAGATATACATGCCTTATACTCCATGCCAACTGGACATCTAGGCTCTGAAATAAAGAAAGAGAAATCAGAAATACAAATTCCTGAACAGTTATTAAATAAATTTTCTTAATTACCAAAGGCTGAAACACAGAAACACCAAGAAAGTCATATCCTTCATAAGGAAGGATTTCTTTTTTAGACACAGAACAAGTTTGGAACTTGCTATAACACCACATGCTAGAACATGCTCGTAAATATTTAGAATAAGAATTTTTTATTATTATTATTATTTTTAGAAAATTAGCCTTTGTATAGCAAAAGAAGACAATAACACTATCTTCAAAAAGGATACAAGCACTATAGAGTAATAACAGCTAATGAAGAAGGAAAATAATCTCACCCCTTTCCACAATCAGTGATAGCTCAAGAGGAGTATGATCACTATCTAGAGAGACACTCTCTTGGTTGCTGCCCCTTAAATAAGGGTGAGGAAGTGTAGATTCAGGGTCTCACAACTTCCAGTCACTCGGGTACATTGCTTGCAACTGGGCTCCCTAGGTTAGCCACACCTTCTTAGCTGATGCTCAACCACTGGTTCAGGCTGTGACCTGTCAGTTCTACTATAGCCTCTAATAAACCAAGCCTTATTAACTAAAACCAAGTGCATTAAGAAAAATCAAACACAGGAAGAAGATCTGTGACAATATCTAGGAAGTCTGGACAGACAAGCATGTTCTGTACCTTTAAACTGCTCAGTTACCCCATTTATTTAGAAAATTGCACTGAAGTTTTGTGTTTCCAGGGAGAATTTTTTTTTTTTTGTCTCCTGAAGGGGGTGGGGGCTGGAAAGTACCTCAGAAGACTTCAGTTACCTCCTGTAAGATACCTTTGCCTGCACTGTCAACCCTTAAAAGAGGTTCCACCCCTTCCAGTCACTCAGGTATGTTGCTTGCACCTGAGCTCCTCTGGGTTGGCCCTGCCTTCCTGCCAGGTGCTCAGTCATTCTTTCAAGACATGACTAAGCACTTCTGCTACATCAGGGCTCAGGCACCAGCTTGCTGAAGTGAAGTTTGCCCAGCACCACTGTCCTCCTGTGCATATCCTGCCTCCAAAACATAAAATTATTATCATCGTATGAAACACCATAATAGCACAGATGAAGAGTCTCATATAATAAAGCTCCTATTATGGCAGCAGACATTTCTGACTTGGAAAGTTTTGTAAAGTCAAAGATAAGAAAGGAGCTCTGGGTACAGAGACGTTCTCTCATGGCTTTAGCAAGATTTACAGAGAGCCATAGCTGAACTGGGTACTCTGGCTTGCATCCTAAGCAAAGAGATTAGTTGGATCCTCTTTATATCTCAATGATAAAGTAAGAAATTACTTCAAGAATTATGAGTCTTCATTGCAGTGTACAATCCCGTGTGTTTAGCAATACCTTCCAGTCCTAACTATAACCTGAAGGCCATGTTCTCTTTAGTGGTGTTCATTTACCGAAGAAGAAAGTTGGCTTATAGGGCTATGAGCACAAATCATGCTGAATAACTACACATATACTGAAAAAACTGTTCTAGGTAGTATAAGAAGCATACACTGAAAACATATTGAAGAATTTTTATTATTATTTATACATGCATGTAAATATTTAACTGAATGTAGCCGAAATGCTAAGTCACAGCTTGCACCAGCATTTGAGAACCTGGCAGGGAGGCAGGGCCAATCCAGGGAGCTCAAGTGCAAGCAATACACCTGAGTAACTGGAAGTGGTGGGGCCAGGATCCACTCCTTCGCAGATCTCTTTCAAGGGTTGACAGTGGAGGCAAGGGTATCTTATCTGGAGATCCCTACATTACCTACATTAATTCCTGCATGTTAGGGACAAAGTTAACCTTTCCTCTATAAAAGTTGTCTTTAGGCAATCTATGTACTTCTTCCTTTGCAAAATACCAGCAGAGATGCAATCAAGACCTCATAAAACTGAGTTAATAAATGCAACATTTCAAGAACCAATCCGGATCTCTAATCTAGAAAAAAAATAGCCAAATAAGGGAATATCTTTATTCTAATACTTTAAGTAAATCAAAAAGAAAATAATTGTCTTTACCAAAAAGCAGAGGGTGCCTTTCTGATACTGATGAAATCACACATATGAACTGCATGTACATACAGAACATTCTAGACATTGTAGTTAATGTGATTGGATAAATCTATAGCAGCTTAGGATCTTCATATATGGTTCAAACAATCCTTGCTTAGGGATTTCAGCAACGAGAGCATGACTAGGAGCTGGAATGGAGAGCAAGCAAAGGCACTTCAGATAAATTAAAGTCATAGGCACTTCAGAGTTTAACCTGCCTGCTTAACCCTCAAAAAGCACTAGCTGTTCTTAGCTGCAGCACAGAAATCTGTAAGAAAGGCATGATCTCCATAGGGGTAAATAACTTGGGAACCATCCTGTCTGAGAACAATCCTGTGAACTTACTGCATGAGCTCTCTTCAGGCCACCCATCCAAAATCACTCCTTCATGAGCACAGTTCCTTGCATAATCAAGGAATACCAAGCAGTGACAGTTAATGCCATAGGTACAGGAACAGATGTCTTCTTCACAGAGATGGATGTATGGCTCTGGATCCACTAGATGATGGCACCGTGCAAAGGTCAAAGATGTTCTTAGTAGCTCACAGGTTTCCACGATATCCTGCACGGCAAGTGAATAGCAAGGAGGCAGAGGGGACAAAACAATTTGATTACTATAATCATAAGAAGATGAAAATCTTTTTTCCAAACACTTTGTCACCACCGTTGTTAAATAACACCTTGGTTACTATTTAACAAGAAGATGTTGTTAAATAACATCACAGTCAATAGCTAATAGTGAGCTACATCATCACATCCATATATACACAGAAGTATATTAACACAGCAATAAATATAAAACATACTTCTGTGTGAAGCATCTCTTAAGTCAGTTGACTGGTCATCAAATGCAGGAAAGCAAGGAACTGCTTACAATCCAGTGAAGAACCACATGGTGTCTAGAGTATCAGGAAGAGATGCACAACAAGGGGGAGAAACTTTCCAGTAAGGTACTTTAGAAGAAAAATGAACAGATCATCTTTCAGAAAATGGGTAACAGAGTAAATTTTAGACTGAACAATCAATTCTGACTGGAATTTGAGGAATTAAATTTGTTTTCCACTTCTGGTTTAATGTTCTTGTCACTCCTCCTGGCTTCTCCAATGTATGATAGGTCAATATAACCCACATAAATATCAGGAAAATAACCCAAAGAGGAAAAGAAATTTTTTTTTCTGCTTTTCTCACACTGTCACCATGCTGACAGTGCAAGGACAAGTATGCATGGTGAGCTGGGGAGAAGTGTGCTGAGACTTGTCCTTTCAGATAGCAGCAAGCTAGGCTGTGAATTAGCTATACACGGAACACAGACTAAGAAGAATTCACTTCATTCTATGAGTGAGATTCTCAGGAAGACTTTCCCTTATGCTTACATTATGTTCATTTAGACTTATGTCTTCACTGCAGCTTTCTGAAAGGATGAAAATATCCTCAGTAAGTGGGGAATTATTTCTGATACAACCCTGACACAAATAGTCAAAGCTTAACTTTCTACTTATTCACTGATGTTTTGTATAAGCAGTTGTAACCACGGTATATATTTCAGGTCTATTACAAAAAGGAGGGGCAGGTTAGATTTTTAAGTTGATTTGCAGTAATGACACATTACTCCTGAGTGCCTAAACAAGTACTTGAGATGACTGTGCTAAGATTGTGTTTATGACGCATCACTAATGATTTTTTTAACCTTTTTCTCCTTATACTATTATTCACTCTTGTTCAATAACATACCCAATGACTGATTGTCAAGAAAACAAGTTATATGCTAAAAATCAACATGCAATTATATTTTTTTATTTATTTAAAGGCTTTCTTGCTGTTTAAATTGCTTTGGATATTTAATTCCATGAGAGGAATTATAGCTGAAATTTTCCTGTCTTCTAGATATCTCATCTATATACAGTGATGAATTAATGGACATATCTGATTCTGCATATTATGTGCATTTTCTCTCCTTTCCTTAAAACTTAATGATGAGGCTTAACTAGCAGAGCTCCTTGTTCTTTAGTTAGGGGACAGTACACATGTGGCGAGAACAGAGCAATTTCACCCTCTGCTGTAGCATTCCTGCTTATAGGAGCTGCTTCGCACAGAAAAAAAAATCCAGACTGAAACAGTGCTTAGAAAATAGGGAACAGTTAAACTACTATATATTATAATATATACAAGTGAAGGTATTTACATTACTTCCTTTACTTCTGCATCAGTACTGTTTTAAATGTTACTTTAAATGGCTTGGCAGTGTCTATGCACTAGTCACAAGCTCACTGACATTCTTTGTTCTCTACTCCCACCACACAGAATTGTAGGTGGAATTTCACACATTCTTTATAATTTCTGCAGCACTATTGTCTGAAACATAGCTTGACTTTCATTGTCACCACTGCTGAAATGCACCAGTCACGTGCTCACTGTGCTAACATCTATTGTTAAATTTCCATATCCATTCAGCAAGTGCTAATGAATATCCACAGGTACAACTTTTTCCTACTTGGAGAAATTCAATTTCACACCTTTGCTTTGTACACACTTCTATGTCAGATGACATTTTCATCAGATTGCCCTTCTGCTGCCATCTGTTGCATGGTGTCATGGTTTTACGATTTTTGGTACTGGTATTCCACATCATAACATCACGTAGCGCATTGAGAATTAAAGAATTTATGCTCCAGCTTCATGGATCATCAATAGTTATGGGTATACCTGTCTCAGAAGAGAACTGCATTCCGCAGAGGACTTTGTGTTGCTTTGTATTTTTACATTTTTCTGCTCAGAAGGAAAGATAAAAACTGTTTGTGTGTAACGAGACACTCTCTTTCCTTTCGGATCAGCCCAGCAGCAGGTGCTCGCTGCTGTCTTGCCTTCAGCATTTAGTATAAGGCCTTCGGTTTATCAGACACTCTCTTGCTCATTTGATTTGATCTATTAGCTTCAATTCCAATTATATTGTATTATATTGTGTTATTTTACTTTCCGATACCTTATTTAGTAAATCAGCTTTCCTACTCAGATCATTGCTGCTGTTTTGTTTCTAGGCCCATCTCCCTTTTTCCCTTTTCCCCTTTCCCTTTCCCAGGGCACGAGTCTGTGGGTCCCACACCAATTGTCACGGAACTGGGCTGAACCAGCCTGTAAACCATTGACACATGGTGACAAAATTTAATGGAATACTGGTGGGAAGGTTCAATTTCTACCTCCATTCCACCAACATCTGCCCTGATGTCGTGAGCCCACATAATAAAATAGGAGACATTACGTTCAGAGCAGCTCTTTGAAGAGAGAAACCACATCTGCAGGCAGAACTGCAGTCAAACATGTAAACTTGTATGTGCTTTGAAGATGGAGTACAGGGAAGGATCCAGAACAGATGTTAGGGGAAAAATGTGAGCTGGTTCAAGAACTTCAGCTGATACATGGCAGCGCTAATCAAGGTAAGAGCTATCCTTTATAAAGAGATTTACACTCAATTTCTGTGACTTCAAGATTTTGAGACCTCAAGTTCAAAGAAGCACTGAAGAAAGAAGAGGTATGTAGGTACCAGGAAACCTCCCTGTTGCTGTCTGCCATGTGAACTGGAAGACAACAGAACAGGAGAAGGACAAAAGCTATGAAAAAGATGAAGCATTCAACAGACCCACATCTGTGAATACCAGCAGCTCCAGCAGACTTCTACATGGCCAAGTAAAAGAATTTCTACCAGTAATCCAGTAGGGAGCTGATTCTCTTGGTGCATAAGCCTTTTCTGGCCACAGTGGGCACTCATCCATAGCACTAGACAGCACTGAGATCTCTGCTCTGTCAGCCCTGGCTTCCAGCTGGAGAGCCACCTTCTCCCTAACTCATCAGTTCCTTGATCAAGTTTCACCAATTCTTCAAATTGGTCAGTCACCATCTCTGCAACTTGAGAATAGACTCATAAAATGAAACTGAATGAGGCACAAAGTTCACCACCTCCAAATTTTTCTAAACTTCATTATAAACCAATGCAACACTTTGGTTTTTGATTCCTTAAGGATGCTGGCTAAGTATCTGTGGTGTGACAGAGAGAACTGCAACTTTGAAACGTGGGGCAGGGAAGGAGAAAAAGGCTGAAGCAGAGCTGCTCTTTTCCTATCTAGCAGGTGACTGCCTGGCAGGGAGGGAGGTTGGAAGGTGGCGAAGTTTTACATTCTGAGATCAGAGGCAAGCAAATAAAACAAGCCATTAGAAAGTTCAACATTCTTTAGCAAGCACTAATTTGGCTGGACTTCTCTTAATAGTACTGTGTTCATTCTTGCAGAGTGAATAAACTAAGCTAACATTAAATACTGTGAGCTTATGAACTCACAACAGGGAAAACATCCAGCTAACATTTTTGTGGACAATCAAGCTTTGTCCAAGAATGGATCAATATTTAATAAGATATGAAAAAAATCACATTAATTGCAGTCCACTCTTCAGGTTGGATTTCATCTTGCATCTCTACTTTGATGAAGGGATAGGGCACACCCTCAGCAAATTTGCTGATGACACAACTGGGAGAAGCGGCTAACACAACAAGGTTTTGCTGCCATTCAGTGTGATCTGGACAGGCTAGAGAACTGGGCCAAGAGGAACATTATGAGGTTCAATGAGAACAAGTATAGGGTTCTACACATGGGAAGGAACCATATGCATCTGCATGGGTTAGGAGTTGACCTACTAGAAAGGAACGCTGTGGAGAAGGACCTGGGACATCCTGAAGACAACAGGTTGACCATGAGCCAGCAGTGTGCCTCTCTGGTCAAGATCAGTGGTATCCTGGGGTACATCAAGAAGAGCATGGCCAGCAGATCAAGGGAGGTTATCCTCCTACTCTACTTTGCCCTGGTAAGGCCAAATCTGGAGTACTGTGCCCAGTTCTGGGTTCCCCAGTATAAAAAAGACAGGGAGAGAGTTCAGTAGAAGGTCATAAAGATTATTAGGGTTCTGGAGCATTTCCATTATGAGGAAAGGGAGAGACAAGGGTCTGTTCAGCCTGGGAAAGACTGATCTGGCAACCATCAGTGCATATCCGCCTGGCCTGTTTATGGCTTCTAAAATAAAAGAATCACACAATTAGCTGAGCTGAGCTGCTCTGTGTTCCTTTAACTAGTTAGAGCTAGTATTTGTACATGTAAATGAAGTCCTTCTCCTGGCAGGAGAAACAGCAGGGTGACATGAAGTGTACATGGAAGACTGCAGAGGCAATCATCTATGTCAGAAAGCCCTACTGAAGCATGTTTCTGCTCTGGTGATGCACAGGGACATCAGCTGCAACAGAAACACAGACAATGCTTTGTGGTGGTGGTGGCAACGGTTATGCAACGCTCTCCTGCTCATAGGATAATAGAAGGAGTTGCTCACCTAACGCCAAAGGCATCTATTAAACACACTTTTCCTGAGTAATGTTAGAGTACCTTTGGCAAAAACTCATACTTCAGGCTCAAATGAGTTGTTTATTTATCTGCTTGGTGTCTGAGTCAGGTTTGGGATTTTTTTTCTCAGAGGGTGAAGGTGTGGCAATATGTACTGTATTTGTAGAAATACAGACAGGCAGCCTGCAAACTACATTCAGTAACAAGAAAGCATAACTGCATCCTGTGCTCAGCCTTGAGAATGCTGAGAGCAACTACACCATCACTGCCACCACCAACACATGCCTGACTGTTGCACCACATGCTTCCTAAACACGCTCCTGTCAGACTAAGCACTGATCCCCACACTTTGTGGTACTTGTCTGCCATGTGGCAGAAAAAGCAGTGCTTTACATAGCTATTACAGATACCTCTAAAATCCCAAACAGGCATCTCCTACACCTGGCACCCTAACCACTTGCTGATGGAGGACTATGTAAGCTGTAGGACTCAAAAAAATATCTACATTTCCCTGCCAAAGAGCAGACAAGCTGCCTTCAGATAGGTGAAGTTGCTAACTCAAATGGTATCTTGTGGCACAAACCTTCTCTGCAATATCAGATGAAATGTTGCACATGCTCCTTGGAGGCTGCACTCTCTTGCACAACTTATTTTCACTGCGCAATGCCCAAGAGTTTGCAAAATCATAGCTGTTTCCCACAAGGATTCCTGTGAATCAAAAAGAGAAGAAACATAGTTTGAGCAACAAAGGATCATTAATGGCTACTATAAATGCCATAGGCTGGTGAAAGCTGTTCATAAAATCTGTAGCACTTGAAACAATTTCAGTTCCAAATAGTCTGACAGTATAAATGCCACCTTCCTCAGTCTGGATTTCTAAAATCCATCCCTGTGCAGCAGGACAGATCAAAGCCAGCAGAAAGCAGCTTCAAGCATTTTCCACCTCTGTATGAACATGATGGAAGTTATTTACTGGTCAAACATATTCTGCAGAAACTTAGGCATGTCTAGACATTTTTATACTATCTTGAAGTTGTCACAAAACAGTACAGATTAGAAAGGTAAAACAAAGCTGCTGTCATGAACCAGTGGAAGTATTTGTATTCCTGATCACAGTTAACCTTCATTTTCTTGATTTGTGAAAGTAAATCTTGTTTAAAAGAAACTTAACATACACCATAACTGATCTTACTTTGGAACTTGTCCTGAAACAGGCTTCTCTGCCATATTACAAGCAGCTCTTGGTCTAGACATTACTAGATTTCCACCCACTTTGCTTAAGAGCAAATCTGAAGGAGTCAGTCCAGACGTGCTGCAACAACCACATCCCACAGATCCCATGCAGCCTAGTTCAGTGTGCAGCCTGCACTCTCTGTCACATCATCACTGCAGCATCTCTACCTTGACGAGCAGTGAGGCCTGGCCTCAGGATGCAGGGAGGACGCAGTGAAATGCTGGCAAATAATACGGCACTGTCAACTGTTTACAGGCTGGTTTGGCCTGGTTCCGTGACAATTGGTACGGGGGACCCACAGACTCGTGCCCTAGGAAAGGGAAAGGGGAAAAGGGAAAAAGGGAAAAGGGAGAAGGGAAAAAGGAGATGGGCCTAGAAATAAAACAGCGGCAACAATCTGAGGAGGAAAGCTAATTTACTAAATAAGATATCAGAATGCAAAATAACACAATATAATACAATATAATTGGAATTGAAGCTAATGAATCAAATAAAATGAGCAAGAGAGTGTCCAAGAAACCAAAGGCCTTATGCTAAATGCTGAAGGCAAGACAGCTAGTGAGCACCCACTGTTGGGTCAATCCCAAGGGGAAGAGACTGTCTCCTGACAAGCAAAACAGTTTCTATCTTTCCCTCTGAGCAGAAAACATAAAAATGCAAAGCCATGCAAAGTCCTCTGGAGAATGCAGTTCTTCTCTTCTGAGACAGGTATACCCACTGGAGCCGGAGCATTAATTCTTTTATCCCAGTGCACTACATGATGTTATGTAGAATACCAATAACAAAAAATCATAAAACCATGATAGGCACCATACTTAATTAGCAATGAAATTGTGTCTGTGTTCAAAGATTACAATATGAAAATACACTGTATACAGAAACACAGTATCAAATTTATTGCATATCAAGGAATGTTATGTAAAGATAAAATATCAGAACTGAAAGTGTCTGTCACCTCAAAAAAATATTTAAATAAAAGTTAAAACTCAAATGGACTCTTATAAAAGCTAGTTAACATTACAGATAGACTGCAAAAAAGTAAAAACTGTTTCCTGATGGTGAGTTTGTTAAGCACAGTGTATGGAAAGCACAACAGATAAAATGTGCCCTGATAAAAACAAACAAACAAAAACAAAAAAAACCCTTTTTTCTAAAATCAGCTTGTCTCACCAGACTATAGCCAGGTGAAATGAAGAAACAGGAAAATCTATTAAAAAAAAAATATGGAGAGAAAAGCTCCTAATTTCAAATTTCGTGCTTTGGCTGTAGATGAAAATACTGATGCTACAGATACAATTCAACTTGCCTTTTTCATTAAAGTCACTGATAATAAATACAGTGTCACTGTAGAAGAAGCTTACTTATTGGCATTGAAAAGATGTAACTAAATCTCTTGATTTGCATGAACCAGTTTAAAAAAAATACATAAAAGCAATTTTTTTGGAGTCATCATTTACTTTTGTGAAGGAAAGTGGCTAAGTTGGGGTAAAATGCTAAAGAACTCTGCGAAGTGAAACAAAGTTTTTTATGGAATCAAATGGAATACTTTTTACCTGAATGTGAAGCTGTAGCACTTTTGGTGGATTTAACGACTCATTTAAATGCATCCTAAAGGTGAAAAATCACCTTATCTGTGCTATGTTTCAGACAATAACAGCACTTGAAATGAAACTAAAATTATGGCAAGCTCAAGTTATGTCAAATGGATCACTGTTCGCTGCTGCCCCTCCTGGGGTTGACCCCTCACCATTTCTCCGGTGCTGGCTGATGCTGTTCCTGGGCTGACCCCACGCTGCTTCTCCTGTGCTGACCCAGTCTCAATGCTGCCCGTTGCTGCTACTGTTCTCCATGCTTCTGCCACCCCTGCTCTTCTGCCCCGCACCATCANGCCTCAGACCATCAGAGCTGCTTGCAACTGGACTGCCTCTAGGATCCTGGCTGGTGACTTCCCCTGTGTTGTACAAATTCTTGCTTCTTTCCTATCTCTCCTATCGCTCACCTTCCCTTCCCCATCACCCTTATTGGTAACAGTGTCTGCCTTCCTCCTCCCCATTTCCCTGATCAATATTTGTAATAAACTGGTCAGACCAACATTTGAACCATTGCTTTTTAGTCTCACGCCGGGTATACACATAATCTAAGAACCTTGTCTTCCTCCTGTATTGGAGTGTGACAAATGTGGTAGGGCACATAACTGTACGAGCATACCGTGTTTCTAGGCATCAACCCTTGTAGTCACCAGGCAATGATGAAGCTGACACACTGGCTCAAGTTCAATGGCAAGGAAATACATCAGCCGAAGATAATGACCATTGGTTGCATTAGAAATTACAACAGACAGGAGAGAAAGCCATGTGGGCAGCAGCTAAAACATGGGGGCTGCCCATACAGTTACTGGATATTGTCCAGGTACATCAGGACTGTGACAGTTGCTCACAAATGAGACCAAGATCTCTGCCAGAAACAACAGCCCATCTCACTAGAGGACACAACTCTTTATGGCAACGTCAGGTCAATTACGTAGGTCCCTTCCTTGAACAGAGGCTGCCAGATATTCCCTAACCTGTGTCGACACAGTGAGTGGACTGATGCAAGCCTATCCTGTAGCAAAGGCAAACCAAGCCTATACCATTAAAGCTCTAACTAGATTGATGGTATCACATGGAACTGCTGAGGTCATCGAGAGAGACCAAGGTACACATTTCACAGGTACAACTGTGCAAAAGTGGGCTGACAACAACAACATCAAATAGTGGTTTCATCTGCCCTATAATCCAATGGGAGCAGGCCTAATAGAAAGATATAACAGAATCCTGAAGGTTGCTCTGAAGGCAGACTCGCAGTCCTTGCAGGGGTGGACGAAGAGGCTTTATGCAACCCTGTGGGACTTGAATGAGAGACCAAGGGATGGCAGACCCAGTGCTTTTAGAACGCTGCAGACAATTTGGACCTCCCTGCTTAGGATACAAATCACAAGCAGGGATACCTCTCTTACCACAAGTTGGGAATAATCTTCTGCTCCCTGTTCCTGAGGACCTAGAGTCTGGGAAACACAAGGTAAAATGGTCTTGGAAGGTGCAAGTAGGACCAAAATGGTATGGTCTCCTTGCACCTTGGAGGAGATCATTAGAGGTTGGGGGATCACTAAACCCTCCAGTGGTTGGTGCACGGCCAGCAGAGGTAGTAGTTGACACTCCAATTGACATGGTCAAGGGTACATTAATCATGTCCTTATGGTAACTCAGAACCCCTTCACCCCTCAGTACCTGATATAGTACAGCTGCAGATATCAGGTCAGAGGGTATGGTATCAAAGACCAGGCCATGCTCCGGTGCAGACAGAGATATTGAGTCAAGACCAAAATACGGCCTGTATCCTACCACGGAGGGCAGACCCACCCCTCCTCATACCTGTTAAACATCTGTATTACTCCCCTTGAGGTTATTAAGTTCACAGGACAGCCAATAGGAACAACACTCCAGCATGCTCCAGTGTCCATGAGGAAACATCATGACATCCAGTGATGGACTGTTGAATTTTTGGGAACTGGTAAGCATGAAACTGAACTGCTACTGGTCTGTAAAGAAGATATGCCTCCAGAAGGAACTTCAAGTACTGGTCCAACAGAACCACAAAAACAGACTGCAAATAATGGCCTTCAGTGCCTTAATACTCTACATTGCAGCAGGTATTGGACACCTGTTGCTATGTACTCTGTAATTTGAGCCACCAAAACAGCAGGAGACTATGCCCTACCTGCTCAGTTGTTGGTTCATGCTGTGAAGGAGTGGAGTACAATGGAATTGTCTGATCACAGCCTGAACCATTAAATGAGCACCTGAGTGACCAGAGCAGGAAAGCCCAAATCCACCCATCCTCTCTCTTTCCCCCTCACAGTGGTGCTTCCAGGATTACATATATCCAGAGCCTGCACTGGCTGTCCACCCCCTCCCCCCCTTGCTCTCTTCATTCCAACACACCAGAGTTTGAACAAGAGGAGGCTGAATTCCTTAACCAAAATGGGAGGGGTGAGTTAATTCCCCCTTCTTTAGTATCTTCTTCTATAGTGCCTATATCTGAAATAAAGGCTCTGTCATCATCTTCATTTGCTTTACACCACTGTACCCTTGAAAAGGGATTAAATACTACCTAAATATAAAACTTTTATGTATGATACATAATATTCTGTGACAATGCCTTGGTTGATGCTTGGCTGAACATGAGCCAACAGCGTGCTCAGGTGGTCAAGAAGGCCAATGGCATCCTGTCCTGCATTAGAAATAGTGTGGCCAGAAGGAGCAGGGAGGTGATCATCTCCTTGTACTCAGCCCTGGTGCGACCACACCTTGAGTGCCATGTTCAGTTTTAAGCCCTTCACTACAAGGAAGGCATTGAGGCCTTGGAACATGTTCAGAGAAGGGTAACAAAACTGGTGAGGGGTCTGAAGCACAAGTCTTATGAGGAGTGGCTGAAGGAACTGGGATTGTTTAGTTTGGAGAAGAGAAGGCTCAGGGGAGACCTCATCACAGTCTACAACTTTCTCAAGGGAGGTATCGGCCTCTTCTCCTGGATAACTAGTGACAGGAAGAGAGGCAATGGCCACAAGTTGCGCCAGGGAAGATTTGGATTGGATATGAGGAAAAACTTTTTCTCTGAAGGAGTGGTCAGGCACTGGAATGGCCTGCCTAGGGAGGTGGTGGAGTCACCAGCCCTAGAGCTGTTCAAGAAGCATCTAGATGAGGTGCTAAGGAATATGATTTAGTAGCTTAGTGGATAGGGAAGGTGATAGGAGGATGGTTGGGCTAGATGATCTTGTAGGTCCTTTCCAACCTAGTTTTTCTATGTTTCTATAAATATATTTAGATTTATAATCAAAATTTAATTGAGTACCATGCTGTACACTAAGTACAAAAACAGATTACTAAACACTAAGACGATTCCTCATCTGATAGGTAGTCATGAAAACTACACAGAGGGTAGGTGTAATAAAGACAGCAGATTTGACTTTTTCTCTTAACCTAGATATTATAGACTTATAAATGTAACATAGGTTAGACACCTAAAAACAGCAACCCTTCAATTTATGACAGATTGCAAATGTTAGACTAAGGATTGTCATGGTTTTATGATTTTCTTTGTTATCAGTATTCCACATCATAACATCATGTAGTGCACTGGGAGTTAGAGTTCATGCTCCAGTTTTATGGATTGTTGATATTTCGAGGTACCTGGTTCTCAGAAGAGAGCTTCAAATTCCAGAAGAGTTCACTGTTCCATTTCCCATTTAGAGGGAAAGATAAAACTTCTCACAAATCACAAGACAATCCCTTTTTTCCTTCTTTTACTGCTCATCTCTATGATGTGCATTCCATAGCCATCTTGCCTTCAGCATTAGAGTAAGGCCTTTGGTTTTGGATACTCATTGTATTTGATTTATCAGCACAATATTACACAATTTAGTCAGCATTGAAGCTATCTTGGATTATGCTATCATATTTAGTAGTTTTCCTCCCTTAGCTTGTTACTACCGTTTATTTTTAAGCCCATCTCCCTACCTTTTCCCTCCCTCTCCCCCTCACCCAGGACAGGGGTCCATAGGTCCAAGAACACAGAGGAAATTCCTCTCTTACCTTACCCACCCTCTCAACATAATCAAAATATAAATTAGTAAAATCTGTTATATTCCACTTAATAAAGAGCAAGTCAAGTCATATCAAACTAACCCTTTTTCTGAGCAAAATTAAATCAGAAGTATTTGATTTTTATTTGAAATATGGGAAAATTGTGTTCTGATTTGTTTTTCAACATAAACATCATCATTTTATTGCCACTGTGACAAAAAGCATGGTATTTCAGATGTGGTTGAGATTATGGTTTAGATTCAGTCCATGATTCAGACTTCAGCACTAATTTGAGTTATGATCATCTAGTACCTCAGTCAATCCCTAGAAACAGACCATTAAATCACGAGTTCCCTTCTGCACATGAAGTAATACAAGACTCCTGCACTGGCTTTTAAACTGTGTTATCTACAATCTGTGAGAGGTAAGGAAATACTTCAGCAGCAGCTCTACTTTTACCACACTCATAGGCAGTGGCTCTCTTAGAGGACTGTTAGCCCAGACAGCTTACCATATCAAGTTAAATCAAAGCTATTTAAAGACTAAAATATCTTGAAAGCATTGCAAGTACAACAGGTTTTTCAGCTGAGTAAGCTGAAACTCAAGTATGGAGCTCACAAATCCTACTGCATTCATGAATACAAATCCATCCATGAATACATTTAATAGATAAAATCTAGGCATGTTTTGCCTAAGTTCTTAACAGTAAGGTATGGATACACAGAATAACCAGATTTGGTCTGCAGCCAACCTTAAACCAACCCCTCTGTGCCTTCAGATCACTAAGACATTGTATGTACCATTATATCCCAGGTTGCACTGACCTTCACAAGAACTAATCAGTCTAAAAGGCAAATTAAGACTGCAGCTGAAGAAGAGCATGAATGGTTTTATAATATACTCTGCTTAGGTCCTCCTTCTAAAGAAGACTACCATTACTAGCTGCTTGTACTGCCCCTCACCTGAAAGTTAGCTCCAACATTTTAAGGAATGATCTGAATAAATCCAAAGCTGATTTTACTTGGAGAACATCAGGAAGAGTACGCGTGAACCACCCTGCCAGCAGAGCTGTCAAAGAGATAAGAGTGCCAGGTTGATTGTATCAGAGTAGAAAATGGTCAGAATTGCTGAAATATGGTTGATTTTCAGGTTAAAAGCACAGATCTGCATGTCCATACACATTACAGAAGTTAGGGTCTTCTTCATAAAACAGTAGTTCACTCTCGCATCGCTTTATTTTTCAGCTCTTCCAAGAAGCAACTCTGCCATGTACTTAATCACATCAGAAATCTAAAGCTGCTCCTTTTATAAGGGGAAGGATGTTCTCAAGAATGAGAAACAACACAGGACAAAAGGTGCAAACAAGCAGCAGAAGGGCATATCCTATGTTAGTGCAAGGCAATACTGTTCAGTCTCCTTTGCTGCTCTTATAATTTATAGTACTCTCACTTCCTGTTATTGCCTCAAGATGTAAACTTTATATCTCAGCACATCAAAGTTACCAAACTCAGACAAGCAATTCTGTAAGATGAGTTTCTTATTACTGGCACTGCTGAAGGGCTAATCAATTATTTTAAAATACATGAAAACGGTTTCATCTGTACATTGAAGCCATGCCTATGAATCCTAGACATCAGTAATTCACATCCCCAGGCCAATGTCAGGTTCTTCTGTGTAGTTCTGTCTCTCTCATTTTCTATATAATTTTAGACATACTTTACAATACCAATTTAACATGCTAATTAATGAACTTAGTGTACTCTAAATATTTTAGAGTGCATGCTAATAATTACCAAACATACTGAAATACATTAAGAATCAAGATGATCCTTAAAAACTATGTTCATGACTTTTCCAAAACACTTATCTTCACTCATACTGACAGACTTTACGTAAAGGTGCAGAGAGCAGCAAAAACTATCTTGTCCCTCCCTCCTGCTAGGAGCTACCATGATATCATGATATAAGGTGCACTTTTAACACAACAACTCATCTCAGAGGAAAAAGGTGAACACTTTACAGCAGTATTTTATGCCTCATCTATGTACAAATCTGCCAGGAGCAACACTCTGGTTTTAACATTCCGCTACTGAAACACTTCCTATTCATTTTCTCACTTGTCTAACTGATCTAAAAAGTTGAATCAGGGAGTACTGTATTTTTTTTTAATTGTATCTTTTTTGCTAGATTGTTTCATCTCTTCCCCAGCATCACTGTACTACGCGTAATTTAGCCCAGACCATCATTTCTGTCATTGAAGGTTTCTAAGCATTAAACCTAAATACGAAAGCATTTCCAAACAAAACCCTGCGCTCTGGTACTGGGTTTTGCTTGGAAATGAGATTCTACAGTTCTGAGACTACATCAATTCCCTTTATAAGGAAGGGAAGAAGAAAGAACTTGAACAGCTTCTCATTTCACCAAGACGAGTACCTGACAAGTTTGTGGAAACATTTTTCTGATTCAGCAAAATCATTATTGAGTCATTCATTAGGAAAAGTGCACAGAGTACATCACAGTACAAGCACACCGTATTAGTCTTACCTTCTTGAGTTCTGAAGTCATCTTCAGCAAATTTATTGAAATTTCCACACAGCCCACAGGTCTTATTATAGTGTTTTTCTTGAAGGAATATTTGAATATTCCCACTGATATCAATCTTCACCACAAAGCCACGATCACTGCTGGATATTTTATAATAACCTGTTTCCTTCTCTATAAATACACCATTGGAAGCAAAAGGTATGGAAACCCTGTGATGAAAAATAAGAATTTCTCAGAATATAACACTAAGCACATTTTTTTTTCCCCTGCTGGAATATTTACTGTTCCAATAGTACTAGTACCTTTTGTCTTCCTGTGTCACACTTCCATCCAACAAGAAATGAAGGTTGAAATACTCTCCAAGATACACAGTGAAACCAATTTTCTCGCCATTCTTGTAGTTACCTGAAGAGAAGTTACATAAGCAAATGTTGTTAGTTCTGGGACTGAGGACAGTAACTTATAAGAATGTGCTACAGTGCTGGAAGCATATTTTCTATCACTTTCAAGAGCCTTGTAAGCAATGAAGTAGATAATGTGAAATACAGACATAGTCCCAAGGTAAGGGCCGGTATCATCATCTCTGAGCTGCACAGCCTGAAGCTGTCTTTATTTCATTTATTTATTTCATTACTGCCTCCAGTCACTGAATTCTCCATCTCACCTTGCATACCAGAAGAGTTCCAGAGAAGATGGAATCAGTCATCCTCTATGATCCCTAATCTTTCCCTTCCTAGCTGTCTCCCCAAAACAATCAGAACACCCACAGCTCAACAGTTTTTTTTTTTTTTTTTTAAAAAAAGGAGTGGAACCTTCTGAACTGAGGGAAGAATTAAGTCTGAGTAACTTTGTTCTTAGTAAGCCCTTTAACCATCTCAGCTGGTCTTTAAGAGCTTGATGCCAGTACTGGTTGCCCAACTGAGCAGGGCTACCTCACTCCAAGTTTCTCAAAAGCAGAAGCACACACACAAAGTTAACATATTCTAAGACAGAAGAGATTAGGAGAGTTGAGACATTCTTCCTCTGCCTATCCATTCCTGCTTTGTCCATTGCCCAGCTCTGACCTCATCATGGTTGCTTGCGCAATGAAGCACCCATTCTAGACAGGATGTCAGACTCTGAGCCAGCCAATTCTGCCCAGACTGGGATGCTTTACTCAGCAATACAGATTGCACTTCACTGCCAGATATTCAAAACAAAAAGAAATCCACATGCATATGCTGAGAAAGGAAGCAAAAACTATACTACACTTAGGTTCCTGAAAGTCTCTGAGAATGATTTCCTTAATGTGGTGACTGAGCATATATATATATAAAAAAAAAATCAGTTCTACAGTGGCATGTGGCTCTTATTTCTGTACTCAGCTTTAAGAAAAAAAATCACATTCCTCTAGAAAACTCAAAGCTAGAAGAAATCTTCAATTGTTACTACTTCATATCTTGCTCAGACTCACCCAGGAGCATGAAAGAGTGTTTGTAACAGTCACCAGCAAGGAGGTAGCTGCAGTCCCCAGCAAAACTGTAGAAAGAACCATCAAAGGTTTTGATGTGATCATTCCCAAAAAGGCTGCAACGGGAAACTGATGACTCTGAATCTGATGATCCTGAATATCAAAACACATTATAACTTGCAAAGTTAAAATTCTTAAATTATGAAATGATCGATTACCTGCTGGTATTTTTTTTTAAAGCACTGAATATAATCTGTCCTAGACTTTTACCTCTGGTTTCTGGGTAGAACGTGTATCTGATATGACAGCCCATATAATCAGGAATAGAATTTTTAATTATTATATACATCAGCGACAAGGCTTTTTCTCTGTATTTCTACTGACCTAAAACTTGCAGAGCTAATTTCAGTACTTTAAAGAATGCCATGCACTCATATATTTGTGCCTGCTCTTAATCCCATCAAATTCAATAGGGTAATAGTGAAGCTCCCTAGCATGGGAAGCCAGACATTATAGCCTTAGCGACCCAACACAGTACTTGCTGAAAGCTAGATAGCCAAAAAGAACAACCTTATTGATGTCTCCAGTATCAGGAGAACATTCCCTGATTAAAAACTGCAGGATTGGAAGTGCGAAGAGAAAAAAATCTTGCAGAAGAAACAATGAAAATACATTATATGACAGCTGCTCTGAAAGTAAAACCTTGTGTCATACACCAGCCTTCAAAATCAGAAACAGATGTTGGCAGCATGGAGGTAGAGGTTGAACACTCCCAACAGCAATCCATTAAATTTGGTGACCATGTGACACATCGCACCAGAAGATCAGTCTGACAAAATGGCGTCTGATGTGGAAATGTGTACATAGCAAAGGTATGAAATTGAATTCCTACATAAGGAAAAAAATTGCACCCATTGACATTTATCAACATTTGTTCAACATTTATGGAGACCAAACAGTGGATATTAGCAGAGTGAGAAGGTAGGTGATGTGTTGCAGCAGTGGTGACAATGATTTGAAAGAAAAGCCATGTTTCAGACAGCCACACTTTTTTTTTCTTAAATGAGCACAGCATGAAGGCTCTTATTCATTGCAGGTAAAAATGCATAGTTAATGGTGGTGACTACAGTCAAAAATAGTGTTTTGTAGCTGAGAATTTGCTCTACAAAATAGAGTTATTGTTTTAGCTCCATCTGAGAGAGAATTCAGGGCATTGGGTATGATGCTATATTCTGTTGAGGAGAACAACAACACTGATAACACACCAGCGTTCCTTGCTGTTGCTGAGCAGTGCCAAGGATACTCAGTTCTTTCTACTGTCCTACCAATGAAGGGGAACACAAAGAGCTGGGAGGCATAAGGGGTCAAAGTACTCAGATGGGACAGAATCAGGACAGCTGACAAATTAGCCAAAGAGATATTTCATACCATACAACATAATGCAGAAGGAAAGTTTTAAAAGGTATAGAAAGGTTCCAATCTTTCCTTTCACTGCTTGGGGTCTAGATGGGCATTAGTCAGTAGGTGGTGAGCAATTATTTGTGCATCACTTATTGTGTACATTTATACATACATAGTCATAGCCAACAACAGTTATCGTGCTCTTTGTATATGTTGTAGTTTCCATGGTAATAAATAGGAGGCACTACTTTCAGATCAACCTACATAGTTTCAAGGAATCAGGAAACAAACATGTTTTCCTACCTGTTGCTACAGTGACCAGCAGTAGCTCTGTCAGTGCTGCCAAGAGGAGCATCTGTCAAAAATCAAGTCATTAGAATACTCTTTGTTTGGGCTATGTAGCCTGTTACATGACAGCACACCATTTTCTTTTGTATGTGTCTGTAAAGTTATTTTTGAAGACCTACACCATTTCAGAAAGCTTTCATTTACATAGACTTCCACAGCAATTCAGTTGTCCATCCATGCCTCTTAAAATGTAGTAATTTAGGAGATAAACTCTTATTTGTTCCCATTTTCACTTATCACTACAAGAAATAATAGGTTTAATTCCTTGTGGAAATTAGAATGTGTGTATGTTAAGCTAATTTACACAAGTTTGCAAGCACGAAGTTCTTTAGTATGCTATGTTATTTATCAGACAACCAGACAGGAAGATGCAAGCCACTCAAACCAGATCAGCCAACTCAACAGAAGTCACCCCTGCTATGTAATTTGTGCCTCTTTCTCTAACATCAAAGGGAATACAAAGGTTCTGCACCAGCCCACAGACCTGACTGGCAGTTCTTTATAACCATACGGTACTTCACTGAATTCCAGTTGGTAATGCTCGAGATAATGGCTGAGAAGTAAAGGAAGGAGTTACACAAGGATTAGAAACCGAGGGTGCAAACTTCCTTTCACCAAAATCAGATTTACTGTTGTTTCCTGTTTTCAAAAACCACAATGCTAGCTTCTGTTTTCCATACGTCTACCAGTTGCCTCCTATAATCCCAGGTCTTTAAAAGTAAGAGTATGAGATGACAGTCATGCAGACAGTGAATTACAGATCTATTCTGTGACTAGATGTCTGCAGGGAGCTCTTAGAATAACTGCTGATTTTCAGTCTAAATGAGTTAATTCAGTGAACATAAGCCTCTCTTGTGGTTTAAATATACCATTATTAAATACTTAATATATTAATGCCAGGGAATCAGATACACCTTTTCCTAAAGGAAAAGAATCCTTCAATAAAATGCTTGAATATATTTCACAGAGCAAAGTTATATCAGCTTACAAGTACACATTTCTTATTAATATCAATTACGCAGGTCCAGCTCACAGTCACATACATAAAAGTGCAGCTTGCCTTATTTATTACAGGAAGAACATCATGTTATAAATGCCAGTCATATAATCGTGCAAATGCCAATCTGACATAATTCTGCAAGATAACTAGGAACTGACAACTACATGGGAATGACTGCAAAACAATAATAAACAATAAGCATTATTCTCAGATTACACACTTGCTGGTACAATACCATAGAACCATAAACTGGTCAATCATGAAACTCTAAGACTCAAATTATAGTACTGGAAAGCAGGCATTCTTTATTACCAGCACTCTATTATCAGTTCCCTCATGCAAGGATTGAGCTCCTCCTATCATATATGCATTCCTGGAGGTATTCATACTCAGTAATTGATTTCAAGCAGAATCGCCTTATTTTCTTGGTACAAAGTCTAGGTCCAGAGACACAGTTCTCTCTGTTACCTAAACCAATTACAGGGCTATCCATCAACAAACAGTAGCAAACTTAACAATATAACTACAACTTGTATCAGGTATATTTTTAGTACATGCACTGTATAACTGTGACTGAATCCAATTTGCATTAGGTTTTTAGCTCCTCAATTTTATAAAGAGGAAAAGATACAATACAAGATAGAAAACCTGTCTTCAGTCCCCTTTTATGTCCCATTCAGTTCTAAGCTTGAAGTTTTCCTCTGTAGAGCAGGTACTACTAACAAATCCAAATGTAATCTGTAAGATCTGCCAGTATAACACCCTCTGCACTTTTCCATTTCTAATTAAACTGGTAAAAATAAAAACATACCTTCTTCTACATGAATCTCCTTTTTTTTGCATCAAAAAGAAGCTCTTCCAGTTGCCACCTTTAACCTACACCAACACTGTTACCTCAACAGAGAGGACTGAAATGACTTCGGGGTGAAACTTCTTGTTTTCGTACAAGCCAGGAACTCTTTATTCATTTAAAAGGAAAGATAAAGACCAAACGTCACATCCGTCTGATTCTCAAGACAATAGTTTACAATAGTTTAAGCTGCTATCAAGTAAATCAGTAGCATTAAAAGCCAGAAAAATACAATTCAAGGAAGTAGTATTAAAAACTTACATGATAGATAAGTCTTTGAAATACTTTTTCTCATATGCACACTTGATGAATCTCACAGCCTAAGCCAATAGCACACTTGTTTGAAGAATTATTGTTAAGAATACGGTGTTCTATACTTCAAAGACCACAGTGCCACATAGCAATTTTTCCCAGTAAACAACTTCTTTAAAGGTAGAAAAGAAAAAAAAAGCTAGTAATCATGTGCTTTTGTTCTCTCATTATGAGCATATATGAAACAGACGCAAATGGTGCATTTATTTTTAGATAAACACATTCAGCCCTTGAATTTATATGTATAGAGATATCCTGAAATAATATGCAGTAAAAATTTAATCATGCACATAATTGTTGAGTTAGGCACAAGCTTTGTGGGCAAATAAACACTGAGTAATGAGTGCAGAGCAAATGATACCTTACTTTACTCTCACTGTCCCATGTCACATTTTCCAATAGCAATAACAAAGGGATTAATAGGCAACAGGTTTCCCTGTAAATCACATCCTGCCACAGAATCAGTTTCTTACTTCAAACACATATAAACAAAGCAGAAGAATAAAAATGCACCTGTTGAGTACCCTAGAATGCATGCGTCTTGCTAGTAATTCTGAAAATGATAATCCTGTTAGTCACAATGTACAGTTCTTAACAAAAAAGTGCATAACAAAAATAATAATAGAGAAGTCAAGAACAAACAAAGAAAAAAATCATGATACTTTATGCCATAATAATTATTCCTTCCTCTGGGCAATTTTCCTTATTGTTTCTTCAGCCAACTAGGCTGGTCTTCTCAAAATAGTAATTAATTATTTAAAAATAATATTTAAATAAAAATATAAGCCAATTTAGGAGATCAGTCTGCCTAAACTAGAGTTAGAAATCTTGTTAGCCATGCTTACTTTCTCTTGTAAAAAGTCCTCATGACATATCTACATTAAAACACCATATAGCATCAGGCAAAAAGAAAGAAATACAGAAAAATTGTGCCTTTCCATGCCACAAACCACATAAAAAGATCTAGAAACCAGTACTTCCTGTCAGGATTTTTTCTGTCAGATGCTCCCATCTTTTTTCCAGTAGCAGTAAAGTTCATCCCAACCACACTCACAGCACTAATAAGATGACAGAAAGCACACTGCAGCCACTGAGGAGTCACTCAAGCACAACAACCATGGGCACAGAATAAAAGAAGCTGCTCACTTTCAGAAGACCTCAGGTATGTAGGCAGGCCCCCAGAGACACCCCTGCCTCTACTGCCAACCCTTAAATGAGATCTGGGAAGGGGTGGATCCTAGCTCCACCCCTCTGGTCTCTCAGGCGTGTTGCTTGCACCTGAGCTCCCCTGGGTTGGCCCTGTCTTCCTACCAGGTGCTTGGTCTCTATTTAAAGCTGTGACTTAGCATTTCCACTACACTAATGCAAGGACACACTTAACAGCATTTGAGGAGGTCCCGTGTGTGCAGAAACTTGGCATCCGCTATAATTATAGCTCAGAGATATCCTTCCATTGTGGGTTCCTAGCAATTTCTATTGCTTTGATAAAGTACCAGGAAAGGTTAGTAAATCTTCCCCTAATTTCTTCCTGAAATGCTCCTCTGCATTTACATAGAAGAAAAAATCTTAAAAAAAAATCTTAAAAAAAAAAAGCAAGTTGAGATTTCTAAAAACTGTTATACATGTATATTTTTGCAAATAAATGCAAAATATCATTACTCATCACTACAGTAAAAGCCAGGAATCACTTAATTCAAGAATCAGTAAGTACAGAGTCTCTGGGTAAAGCCTTGCCCTGCAATTTCTGGTAGTCATTCTAAATCCATTATGACTTCAAACAGAGAAGCTGAAGACTACTCATGTGAAACAGCATTCAAGGCTAAGTTGTAGCTGAATTACAGGTGGAAAAACACGTAAGATGTCTCCTATCCTGTATGAGGAATTCTTATTCAAAAGAAAAAAAAAGTTATTCCAACTACCTTCACTAATGAAATGCTCTTTAAAATTGTGTTTTAAGAGGGAAACAATCCAATCTAGGATGTCAGCATATAGATCTTAATATAGCCTAATTGGAAAATTTGAGCCTGATTCTGGCCCTGCTGTAAGTAAGTTGAGCTGAAGTATATTATTCTAGAAAATAAATTATTTCTGTAAACATTATTTCCACATGCAAAAGCACTAATTGATTTTCTGAGGTCTAAAAGTGCTCCAAGCATCTTGAGTACACTCAAATCCCAAATGCCACACAAAAATCAAATAAAGGAGGATTAACATTAAAATATAATGGTTGGAATGGAAGATACGCCTTGTGGTTAGTAGAAAGTTCTGAAGCAGAGACTCATGGGAAAAAAAACCTATGCTGCTTTGTTGCTCAGCAGTAGTCAAAAACGTAATAGGTAAGGAGGGAAAAAAACATCTCATTATGCAATCCTATAAAAACAAAATGTGTTTTCATTTTGAATATTATCTGTGCTGTCACACAATCTATCTCAAAAACCGGGATACTTAATGTAGGGTAAATAACTCCCAAGGATGGTACTTCAATAAAAATAGTATGGAGGATAGTATATTGTAATAGGCCTATATAGATGGTACACAGATAGCAATAGCAAGCAAAAGAGAGTGGCTCACCTTCAGGATGACAGAGGCTCACCAGAGACTCCACGCATGAGGGATCTCCAAGAAGAGATCCTTCCCCAGTGCTGGTCAGCCCTTAAATGGGGTTTGGGAGAGGTGGAGCCAGGCTCCACCCCTTCCAATCACACAAGTATATCACCCTCACCTGTGCCCCTTGTGGTTGACTCGGTGCTCACCTCAGGTGACCAATCAGTGGTTCAGGCCATGATTCAACAGTTCCCATTCACTTAAGTATAGAAAAATAAAAGAAAATATTGATTAGATTTAGGGATTAACTTCTTTGACAAGAGTGCAAATTTTCAGCCTTTTAAAATCAGGCAGAGAAAGCAAATACGAGGAGCATCTGCTGTATCAGAAAGGACCCAGAGAAGGTACGCGTGAAATTAGTATTCATTGCTCCTTTCAGTGAAAAGGCTGCAAGCAGTCAGTGAATGAAATTCTCAGAGATTTGCCTTTAAGTAGGCAAAAGAATCTACTTCTTCCACACAGCATATTATGAAGGTTAGGACATGTTTCTATAGCAAAAAGGAGGCCCAAAAAGGGCTGGACCATCACAAGCTATTAAAAGAATGAATCAGACACAGCTTTTTGCTTACCCCATTGAGTGGTGGAAACAGAAATCCCATCCTTTAAAGTTTTCCTTTATTTCTTTCAACTATGCTTAATTATCAGCAGTTAGCCACTGAAATCCTAACTTCTGATCCAAAACAAGACAGTTTTCCTCATCCCGAACTGAGGAAAGGAATGTCTCAGTGGTTTTTGCACAACAGAGATCTACATTAACTTTTGCATTAGTGACCCAGTGGTGAAAATCAGAGTAACATCAAATAAGCCAAAACAGTGATTACAAATAGTTCCAAAAATAAGTGCATTCCAAGACAGATCCTGAAAGTCCAAAGCAGAAGGCCAGAAATAACACAGGGTGTGAGATTAGCACAGTTCCTTCTACACTGCCTCCTACCCTCCCCATGCACAAGAAAAAACAGAAACCAACATAGGCAAATATCACCTGGCAAGGTCATAGCTCTGTCTTTAATCCCTTCTCTTTTGAAAATCTATGCTAGCGTACTCCTAGGAAAAGTCTGAGCTAAACCAACTAAGTGCGCTAGTATCAAAGCAAGGTAATTGAGTTTTGGATGACCATCACTTAAGTCAGTATAAGCAGCAAAATTTTCCCAATGCAAAAAAGCAGTGAATGAGATATATACTGCAGAGTTTCTTAGTAACGCACATTAAGGGTACAAGTAAGTGCAGGGAAAATAAGCCAATTACAGTTTTTCAGGAGAAAGACTATTACTATAATGGCCGAAACAACAAATGAACTATGCACTAGCAGCACAGTACAATGGCAAAAGTAAGGAATCCTCAGTAGTACTGGCTAGAAGACTGCCAGGTAGCTCTGAGAAGGGCAATTAGGTCTACTTCCTCTTTGGACAACCACAGTGAGAGGCTGCAAGTCACCTCTGCCAGCTACATACCATGCAGGGATGCTTCATTAACATCAGAACGCTACAAAAAAGCAAAAGCTTTGATCCATCCTTATAGCAGCTGCCCTAGCATAACTGAATTTGTAGCACACAACAGAAAAACAAATTTCAGCAAGAACTAGCAGAATAGATTCATTTGAAATGACCAGAAATTTTGCTTGAAATAACAAACATTGATATCTGTCCTGGTCTGGTATGAATTATAGGGACTTCAGTGTACTCTTGGGCCATGATGCCAAGTTCTATTGCCTGGAACAGTTTATAATACACTCCTTGGGAAGTTCACAACATAAAATAAATGCTGTCCCTTGTAAGTATGCATCATTAAAGACAATTCTTCTTACTACTCTGTCAGTGATTTACAGGCTGGTTTGGCCCAGTTCAATAACAATTGGGGCGGGGAGACCCACAGACCCACGCCTGGGAAAAGGAGAAAAGGGAGATGGGCCTAAAAGCAAAACAGCAGCAACAATCTGAGGAAAAAAGCTAATTTTATTAAAAAAGATATTAGAATGCAAAATAACACAATACAATATATAAAATGAGAGAGAGAAAGAGAGTGTCAAAAAACTGAATGCCTTACAATAACACTGAAGGTGAGACAAATAGGAAACACCAACTGCTAGGTAAATCCAAAAGAGAAAAAGCCAGTGTCTCGTAACACGTGAACAGTTTTTATCTTTCCCTCTGTATGGGAACTGTTGAATCATAGCCTGAACCACTAATTGATCACCTGAAGCGAGCATTGAGTCAGAGACAGGAGCACAGGTGAAGGCAATGTAGCTGTGTGACCTGAAGGGGGGGAGTCTGGCTCCACCTCTCTCAGACCCCATTTAAGGGCTGACCATGACTACTGGAGGATCACTTGTTGGAGATCCCTTCCCTGTGGAGTTCCAGGTAAGCCTTGACTGTTAGTGACAGGTGTGCCTTTCTTTATTTAGCAGTTGTCTTTGTGACATCTGGATAAGCCATATAAAAATATACTGTTCACTTTCATTATTTTGTGTGGATACTATTTTTCTGGGGTATTCACCCTGCAATTGTTGAGCCAGGCAGGCCTGGACAAAAAAAAAAAAAAAAAAAAAAAAAA